>JZKD02S1439114.1:98073-161696 GCA_000966675.3 Picea glauca | reverse complement strand
AATTTAGATGTTATGTTTTGTTATTAAGATTCAGTTTTGAAACAGTGGTTCAAAATGAATAATGTTGGAATTTGAGAAATGCCAGACTCGCATTCTCCCAGTCATCATAAAATTTTTACACATAGCGGCACTAAAATAGCGTTCCAAAACAGTACTTTCAGGAGAACACCGTAGCAGACACTTTGAACTCTGATTTTTTTGTCATTACATCGTCCTGCTAATTAATTAATGCATGCCTTGAAAGCCACCATCTTGAAGATCTGCTTAAATTATGAATCCTACTTGAAATTATACAACCTGTTATATGCGGTGGCTCTTGAATTTGGATGTGATATTTTTTTATTAGCATTCACTTTTCAAGCAGTGGTTCCAAAATGAATAATATTGGAATATGAGAAATGCCAGACTCAAGTTCTCCCACAGTCATCATAAAAATTTTCCAAATAGCTGCACTCAAATAATGTCCCGAAACAGTGCTTTCAGGAACTCATTAAAGAAAACCTATCTGAACAGCGTATCAGGCACTTTGAGCTCTGAATTTTTTGTAATTACACTGTCCTGCTTATTAATTAATGCATGTCTGAGTATTTAAAAGCCACGATCTTAAAGATATGATTTGGAAGATGCAGCGAGGCAGTTAGTTCTCTTCAATGTAGTCGCTAAAGAGTGACCCAAATTCAAAATATATATGCTTCATGTATGAAGATGTAATACTTCGTGACCTATAGGGTTTACTACAGTTCCTATGTTTCTCTGTGCCTCGTTTAACGGTTGCAGTTTTTTGTTAATAGAGACATAAACCATGGCGGTCAAACTTAGGGTTTCGTAACATCGCTAGTTTAATAATGTTCATAATGTATTCTCAGCTTGACTCAAACGGTTGCAGTGTTCGTTCATAGCTGTAAACCCTAGCCTACAAACTTAGGTTTCCATTAATATCGTTATCTGATGCACCGTTGGTCTGGTTCCTCCATATTCACAAAAAATGTAGCATATTGTTGATCAGTACGCTATGCGATTCAAATTTTTTTTTTTAAATCGTTTCTTTCCACATTGAAGTGAACGCAGGAATCAATGGTATTCTTCAAGAGGACTCGGCATTTATCATATAATTATGTTATCAACAGTATAACTCTAGGATCTCCCCAACGAAGAAAACGAAGGTTAAATCTGAAGAGCCTCCTGAAAACTTCCTTTACTGAATACTTATAACAGACGAAGAAACGAATTATTTATTATAGCACCATTAACATAGTTAGACAACAACCCAAAGAACATGATCAAGAAGGTGAATACTTATAACAGAAAACGAAGAAACAAATTATTTATAATAGCACCATTAACATAGTTAGACAACAACCCAAAGAACATGATCAATAAGGTTAAATCTGAAGAGCCTCAGTGAATTGGATATATAGATGAAACCTAATTACTCACTGAAAACTGCAATTCCATAGTCCAAAGAAGCAAATGTAATTGCAGTTGGATAATTTTACGGGTTCACTGAGTAAAAAACTTTACAAAAGAGACTCGCAAAAGAGCCTATGAATGCATCGACTGCATTGACAACAATCCAACTTCGAACCATACGGGAGTAATGCCGAACTTCCAATAGTGTAAATTCATTTCATCATATCCTGTATGCTGTAGTATCTATGTGGGTAAAATACAGTGTTTCAGAAATGCGCCGAAACTAAAACTAAACAATAGTGACATGCTAATCTCCATGCTTAAGATTTTTATACTGGTAAAATAGAGATTTGAAGCATTTAGATCAATTTTCTGTGGAAAAATATTCTTCAAATCGATGAGTCAATGCAAGCAGCATGGAACATTTTACTAGTATTCCCAGTGATAAACTCCATGCCTGAGGCGAATGCTGTTCAAATTTCTTAGGTAAGCAAGCATGAAGATGGCTATGATCAGGAAACAATGGGAAAGGAAACTGGCCTTGGAAGCAATGCCTCGAGTCTTCATCCTTGGTTGGTTGGTTGGTTAAAGAAGTCCAGGTGACAATAAGGGAGAGCATGATGTTCATAAAACTTAGTTTGATGAATATGGTCTCTATGCCTTTTATGCCTGCACTCCTATCGTCTATATAATTTGATCCAGTTTTTATAATCTGGAAAGGTAGTTAGATTAACTACTCGTAGGCGTTTTTATTACTATGGAGTTTACACTTTATGAGCTTCATTGTATAACATGAATATAATGCTCCATTTAGAGCATGTAAAGAAAAATATGTTCATAGCTAACTTCATGAGCATTAAAAGGAAAATAAAAATAAATAAATCATTGAGTAGGGATTAGGAAAGATACAATGGGAACACCAAGTGTATATTGAAAATATATTGGAAACAAAATTACCTATGCCAAAAAAATAAATCATTGAGGAGGGATTAGAAAATATACAATGGGAACACATGCTTATATTGAAAATATATTGGAAACAAAATTACCTATTCCAAATTTATATGACATGTCTTTGTAACAAATCCATGATCCAACAACCAGGGAGAGGTCAACAATATCATAATTTTAGGGGATTCAAAAAATACAATTCGACATTTCGTCAAAGGGATCATTCAAAGAACTTCAAGTTGCAAAGAATTATAGAGAGAACCAGAGAAACTATGTCCTCAATTCAAAATTCCTTCTTCCACATCCCCCATGAAAGCAATGAAGAAGCTAAAGTAAAGGCCAATCAAGCAATTGGAAAAGCCCCTGGTCATATGTACACTCAGGGGAAGGTCCTATTCTTAGCCTCTCCCTAATGTCCAAGCTCTTACTCTCCTCAGCTCCATGTGGGGATAGAGTCTTCATATCTCTACAGATGGAGGACTATTGCAATAAGAAAATCATCATAAAAGGGGAGGTGAAGTACCCCGATACCTCTTGGCTCATGGGATTTTGTAAGAAGCAAGACAAACTCAATCACATGGAAATTTTGACCACCATGCGATCCTCCTTCATGGGACTCTGTCGTATCATGCCCTCCAATTTCGCATAACATCCTTTGCAGCATCAAATCCACCATTACTCCACTTGAAGTGAGGAAAAGTGAAAATAATTTCATCATGATCTCCAGCCAGGAGAAGCATGAAGTACAAGCCACCTCAAAGCATGAAAGACACTTAATACCTGAGATCACTCGAGGCTAGTGGAATTTATGCACCAAGGTTTCTCCCCTCTGTGATAAATTTGGAGGTAAACTTATCCACCACCTCATCCATGTTGATTTTTCAATAGTCAAGGTTAAGCATGAAGATCATTCCATTTTTAACATTTAACGATAACCATAAATGCTGCAGCAACCAAGATCACAAGAAGAAGCACCATGCACAAGAACACAAGAAGTGTCCTGGGAAACTCTTCTCAACAAGGATAAAACCCAAGAAGTATCCTGGGAAAACCCAACCAAATCCTTTGCTATATACTTCAAGAGAAAGACCTTCACCACCAAGATAAAACCTAGCACACAAGAGGGTGCTCAAACCCTAGAAGACTAGCGCCCAAGAGAGGTGCGCACTTTTCCCAAGGAGGTGTACTTGCTGAAATTTCCAAACTCTCATGAAATATATGATTCCTCAATGGGGAATTTACCTTTACTTATACTAACCTGAACCTATCAACATAAGTGTTTATTGGCACAATAGGGCCGACCTCACTAGCTTATAATATAATTAATATTAACCAGATTAATTATCTTTTACATTAATTACCACTCACATTAAGGTGGGGGCGACCTATACCCTTTACATTACAATTAGAGTTACAGGTACGTCTGACTCTTGAACAATATAGCAAGGGATTTGCTACACCCACTAGTGCTCATCGAGTAGGGGCACATCCATAGGGATGTCCATATCTTTGGCTCACTGTATTACACAAAAGAACCAGTTCTTCACATGTTCACATGTGCTCGTCCACAAGAATGTCCACTCAATAGATCTTCTTTCCCATTGCATCACACATGAGATTCATCTAGAGTTTCTCGTCAACTCTGTTGCTCAGAGGAGGCTAATACATCATCTTCATTTCTGTTCTCATGACGATGCACCCAACACTTAGGGATTTCACACATTCACCTTGTGCTCAACCACAGGCACGTCTAACTCAACAGATCGACTTTCCCATAGGATAATCATAAGGAGTTCTTCTCAACTCTCTGAATAGAGGAGATCATCTCTACATTCCATCTCTTTCTCATATAGGAACCACACACCCTCTTCAGGGGATTTATCTCAGGTTTGTAAGATGGAGAATATCTCACATGGATGCAATGATCCACATCTCACAGGTTTGTAAGATGGAGAATGTCTCACATAGCTGCAATCATCAATACTCCCTCTCAGCTAGGGAGTCATTCTTCATCATGCCAAGTCTCACATGGATGTATTCTGAATTTTTTTTTGGCTAGAGTCATCAATACTCCCTCTCAACTAGGAAGGAATTCTTCACCAAGTTAGTTTGGTGAAGATGTATACAATCTTCTCATGTGTAGGGAGGTACTGCATGTGTACAATTTTCCTTTGCATCATATCTATGATATAAGAATATTTCATCTCATTGTGTTTCGATCCATCAGGAAACACTAGGTTCTCAAGGAAATTTATACATGACTCTTGGTTATCATCATAGGATCCATCTCATGATCAAGTAAATATATCATAAGCTTGTGAATCCATACTGCTTCACAAACTCAATGGTACATACTCTGCTTCTGTGGTATTCAAGGACACAGAGATTTCGTTTCTTGCTGCATCAGGAAACCATGGAAAAATTCATGTTAGAAAATCAATTGGATGTGCTCTTCTAGTCCACTGTACTTTATGCTCAATCTGAATCAGCATATCCTGCAAAATCAAGTTCACTCTGGAGGCATATTTCATACCATATCCAATTGTGCCTCATGTTTTTGTTGTTGTTTAGTGAGTCTTTCTTGGTTGAGTCACGAAATGGCTAAGCACATTCAATGCATGGCATGAATCAAGTCTGGTGTTAACCATATACATCAGTGATCCAATCATTTGTGGATCAGTCTCATCTGAGTCATCACAAATATTCTCCTTTTAAATTTATCACGGTGAATTTTCCATTCTGTCATACTTGAACTTCTTTAATATATTCATTGTATATTTTCATTAACTCAAGAAAATATCATCGGTCCTCTGTCATACTTCTTGTCCCAAGAAGTAGTGCATCATACTCAGATTGTTCATCTCAAATTCAGAAGTCGGGGATTACTTGTATCCAACAACAAGGATTTCTGAATAAGTCACCAAAATCAGGCTCTCGTCATCAACACTGTAATGATATAGGTTTGGATCAACAACACTATTTCTAAAATCCAAATTCATTAAGAATTTATCTATTTGATATAGTTTCCAACTCATGGATGGTAGTACAGATGGTGGTGTATCAGGTTTACTGGATCAAGTGTTTCATCATTGACAATTCCCTCTGTTTGTGAGAAATATCTGACTATAGATCTTGTTTTGTATTTCTAGACACTTCCATCAGTTGCATGTTTGATCTTATAGATCCACTTGGAACTTACCACAGACTTCCCTGTTGGTTCTTGAATAATATCTTATACATCATTCTTTAAGATATACTGGTATTCTTTTGTTATGGCATCTTTCCATACATGTTCTCTTCTGAATTCTCTAAGACAAGGAGGCTCAACATCAATGAAGTGGCTCACGAATGAAGGATAGCTCAAAAATATCTTTTTCTTTCTCGGGATGTGGCTTGAGAGGCTTGTATGTTTCTCTTCCTTTTCCAGAGTGAGTCTAGGTAGGCCATTTATGCCCTACTGCAATATCTCTGAACATATGAACTGGAGCAAGTGGATTAGCTAGAATAATGTTTGTTTCCCTCTGAACTGTTGAAAAGGGGGAGAAGGCATTGCCTCACTGTCAATATCCATATGAGATTCTCTAGATCTTTGAAAGGCTATCTCTTCTTCTAGGAAAATATCTCTTCTTCTCTCAATCTGTCTCTGACCAGGGATATCGATCTAGAATGTCTTTGAACATTCATTGTTATCCTATAAACATATACTTTCTTCCTAAAGGGTCTAGCTTGGACTTGTTCTCTTTGGGTACATGAAAATACACTGGGTGCCAAAATATCCTGAAGTGTTCAATATCAGGCTTCACTCTGGTGAAGGTTTATGCCCATACAATCATAGAAAGATTCTGATCATGCATTATTTCATTGGTTTCCTCAATGATGGTTCTATTCTTCCCCTTTCTCAAATAGTTTTGACTCCCTCTGATTCAAGTGGCTCCCTCTGAAGGATAAAAATATTCCTTTGTTGTTAACCTATCTGGAACAAGAAAACAAGAGGAACCAAAATAATAATATCTCCTAAAGGATAATAATGTGTAAATCTCTAGAATCAAAACAATTTAAGGATTGTTGTCATAGCTACAACACCTACTTGTAATGTAGAAAACTTTAGAAATATAGGTTAGAGGAATGGAAATTTCAACAATCAAACTTGGGGTCTTAACTTCCAATGTGTTGTTCTTCTGAATGCACTGAGAAACCTATGGATCCATGAATTCAACAATAAGGTTCCTTCCTCCTGCAATTTCTCTTATGACAATGATACAAATAATATATATACAAGTGCATACCTGAGGGTGCTGATATGACTTCTCCAATGGAACCTGGATGATCTATGTTCTCTTGACATCTTCATGAAGAGGGTATTCATAGTGTCACCTTATTGTATCACCCACAATAAGTATTCCTCTGAAGTATCGTCTTCCAGGAACTTGAAGTTTCTTGATCCATAAAGATTATCTTCCATCATAGGTATGTTCATCATAATTTTAGATTCTTCACAAACCCTTGCCAACTGGGATAGAAAACCTAACGGCTAGGCTAGGCTAGCAACCTTCGGTTTTGTTGGGATTATGACTGCCAATAATAAGCCTTGAAAGTCAGAAGAACATGGGTAATCTTGAAGGCTTCCTCAAAGAGCTACATAAACCCTAAAACCAGAAATCTGCAGAATTTTTTGGAACCATAGAAACCCTAGGGCCAAAAGTCAAAAGTTCTCTAAATTTCACTTTAAGAGCTTTTGGAGGTGCGTTGAACGAGTTCGTGCCCTCCTATGCCAAAAATATCCCCAACTTCCAAGTATTAAGGGTTGAAATTGAGAAAGAAGGAGGGTCATATGAAATTTTTGGAAATCCTAGGAGCATCGTACGGTTCTACAAAAAGAGGACGGTTTGCCTTGAAGTTTTGTGCAATGGGTTCTTCAAGACTTATGATCTAAAACCATGTTGATTTTTTAGTAGTCAAATCTAAGCATGAATATCATTCCAATTTTATCATTTAACCATAACCATAAATGTTACAGCAACGAAGATCACAATAAGAAGCACCATGCACAAGAACACAAGAAGTATCCTGGGAAACCCTTCTCAAAAAGGGAATAAAACCCAACCAAATACTTTGTTATATTCTTCAAGAGAAATACCTTCACCACCAAGATAAAACCTAGCACACAAGAGGGTGCTCAAACCCTAGAAGACTAGCGCCCAAGAGAGGTGCGCACTTTTCCCAAGGAGGTGTACTCGCTGAAATTTCCAAACTTGCATGAAAGATATGATTCCTCAATGGGGAATTTAACTTTAATTATACTAACCTGAACCTGTCAACATAAGTGTCTATTGGCACAACAGGGCCGACCTCACTAGATTATAATATAATTAATATTAACCATATTAATTATCTTTTACATTAATTACCAATCACATTAAGGTGGGTCCGACCTATACCCTTTACATTACAATTAGGGTTACATGAAGGTTTGACTCTTGAACAATATAGAAAGGGATATGATACACCCACTAGTGCTCATGCACTAGGGGCACATCCATAGGGATGTCCATATCTCTGGCTCACTGCATTACACAAAAGAACCAGTTCTTCACACGTTCACCTATGCTCGTCCACATGCACATCCACTCAACAGATCTTCTTTCCCACTACATCACACAGGAGATTCATCTGGAATTTCTCGTCAACTATGTTTCTCAGAGGAGGATAATGCATCATATTCATCTATGTTCTCATGATGATGCACCCAACACTTTGGGATTTCACATGTTCACCTTGTGCTTAGCCACAGGAATGTCGAACTCAACAAATTGCCTTTCCCATAGGATAATCATCTAGATTTCTTATCAACTCTTTGAATGGAGGAGGTCATCTCTACGTTCCATCTCTGTCTTAGATAGGAACCACACACCCTATTCAAGGGCTTTCTCTTAGGTTTGTAAGCTGGAGAATATCTCACATGGTTGCAATGATCCATAGCTCATAGGTTTGTAATATGGAGAATGTCTCACATAGCTGCAATCATCAACAATCCAATCCCTCCCGAATTTAACAGACTTGAACTCAATTAAGAAAGAGAAAGCATGGTGACTCCTATGGGCCAAGAAGAATCTTGGTAGACCAAGCCCCTCAGGTTCTTGCAACTAGCTTAGAGTAGGAGGGATTGATCCAGGCCTCATAGAAAGAATCAACGACAAAGGAGGCCTCAAGGGAAGATGGGTTGGAGGTAATCTTTGGGCAGAAGGCATGGCTCAACAACAAGCTCGAGAGAAAATGGAGGAAGAGCTGGTGGGCGATAATTTCACCACTACCCAACAATTGTCTCTCTGTCTCAACTCCCACAACTCCAATCTCTCTTTCACGCTGGAAAACTTAGCTCAACACCACACATTAATCAGCTAACTGCAGGATGAATTTGAATTCCTTCGTCGACAAGGGGAGACCATAGAAACAAAGCTAGACACTAGATTTCCAAATTCATCAGTCCAAAGGCAGAATGAGGAAACCGATAGTAGACTAGAACCCATGCTTCCAGACCTGAACATGGTGCTAGAACCTCCTCCAAAAGAGGATCAAGTTTAAGGAAGACCAGTAAGAAATCCCTTTGTTTTGTAAAATGGCTTAGTTATATCTCTCTTAGATCGTATCAGGACAAGGATGCATAATCTATCTCCATTATTGTTTTGAATTGTAACTCAGTTTTGTAAGTTTTGTACTCTATTGCTAACCCACTCCTCTATATTATGCGACCTCGGTCGTGCCTTTTTATTAATACAATCTTTTCAGTTTCTATAAAAAAAAAACCATGATCACATGGGTGTTCTAATTACATTTTTCATCATATAGATAACTTAACTAGTATGTTTTTCATAGGGTGATGTGCAATTGTTTTCATGACTTGGCAACTTGTTATCTAATGGGTGACAATTTTTTTCTTAGTGGTAGTTTTTTAACACTTCTTAGGTGATAACTTTGTCAAAATGTTTTATAAAACTATTATCACAAAATGTGGAATGTTATTGATAAAATTATTGGCCTACAACAATATATCTAACCAATTAAAACAACAACTAAATAGAAGTTAGCAATCATGGGAAAATAAGATGGGATGGAGATGATGAGAAAAATTCACAACAAAATTATGAAATTTCTCTCCGTATAATATTTTTATGAAAAAAATGTAAATACAACTTCCAACTCTAATTTCCCTTATGATCATGTGTTTGTTGAAAAAAAACATAGCATATGATGTTGTCATATTCAATTCTATATTCCATTTATCGTCAATGTATTCAGGTGGGTTGTCATTGCATATTTGTTAAAACCTTTTCAATTGTTTCTATTTCTTCTTCTTTCCTTTTTGTGGGGACATACATGTTTCTACCTACACCATCTAACTCAAGTGTTATGTTTATACTATTAAGAAGTAAAACCCTAAATAAGAATATCTTCTCCTTAGGTTCATGTACTTAAACTTATTATTGGTAAATCACCAATTCACTTTATCTTATCATAAACATACTTATCGTTTGGTACATAGGAGATGTGGTTGTTAATTCCAAGACCCCTTCTTTTCTTTACCAATGTAAATAACAAATTCTTCAATTTGAGCTAAAAAAATGGACATATAAAATTTAAAAAAATAATAATCACATGTAAATTGTTATGGATTTTCCACTCAAACTCACAATAAATATTATAATATTTTACAATCTCTTATTATGCAATGTTTTTCTTTAAGTTGCAAATTTAATATTGCTATCTTATCAAGCAAATTATTAAAATAAACTGAAACTAAGAAAACAATGCACCATTTTCACAATGAACATTAGATGGACCCTAGCAAAACTCAATAGGGAAAAGACTCATATAGAAGGTGAGGCCTATGCTTTTCTCTTTTCTTCTCAATTAAAAAATTAAAATACAAAGAAAGGGGAACTCACTATGGATTTTCCATGGACATTGTGACTAGTATGGCTACTACATCCTCTTTTATGCTCCAAAATACCACTCCCAAATGCTCTGCTCAACTATTAAACAATAAAAATAAATAAAGAATGGAATCCCTTCCTTTCCTAGTGGCCTATTATTTAACATGATCTAATAATCGTATAGGGTCATGGTTAAGGTTTTTGCATGCCTCAATTCTTTTTTAGGGTTAGCGTTTTAGACCCTCTAGAATATTATTGAAAATCAACACATGATTGTCTCCACATGTGAAAATAATGTGAGCTAGCATGACATCCACTCGATACAATGAAAATCAACAAGTTATGTCAACTTTTAGGAGGCATAAATTCCACATAGAAACTTTGATTTAAGCATTTTTTTGTTAATTTCAACAAGTGTCCTCAAAAAACAATTTTAATAATGAGGAAAAGAAAATTTACAAAATAGGTGGGAGTCAGTGTATATATAACCTTTGTAGCTTTATCTCAACATGTCGTGTCCTTACCAACAATGTAAGGATAATAACTATGAAAGGTATGTTACAAGAACAATCTATCTCCTAGAAAACACATATCTTCTAGAATAACTTTCTCTATAGTTACTCTATGAAAATGTCTACCTAAATCAACTTTAGGATCATAAGGCTAACATTCCCCCTTTTAATTTGAAAGTTTATTTTTACAAATTTTGATTTATTCTCATAACTTAGTGATTTTTATTTTACGTGACGATTTGGTTAAAATATTTGACGTTTGATCTTTACATGGACAATATTGTGGCTCGATGAAGTCGATGTTGATGAGTTTTTTGATAAAGTGGTTATTGGTATTTGGTTTCAACATATTTGGTCTTAGAAGAAAATACTAGAATATCCTCCATCTGTATTGCTGACTAACTGTCCATTAATAAAGTACTTGGTGTTTTCTAAATAACATCAAGATCCTGCAAAATTTTGCATAGACAAACAATTTCACATGTTTCTTCCCAAGTTAAGATGTATTATTCCTTTACTAAAGAGTTTTCCATTATAACCTACTTTTATATTATAAATATACTATTTATGAACCCATATTCATTAAATAACCTTAAGTTGATGCTCAATCATCAATATTGCCTGCAAAAGTTGAATTTGAATATCCAACAAGTGTAAAGTTGTCATTCTTTCTTAGAGAAGTCCAAAATATTTTGTACCTTATTTTGGAAACTTATTTGCATAAGTTTTGAACATTAATTATCAATCTGGGGGTATAAGCTTGTGAAATGCAAGCACATTCTATGCAGGATCAAATACTATTCTAAAACCTATAATAACTAATGAAATGATGAAATATGAAACAACTCCAGAGAAAAACAAGAACTTATCTTCTCAATCTAAGTTTATCATAGTTTCATTGGTAGAAAACCAAGTTACAAGATTTCAGTGCCTAAACAAGTGATGGCTCTTGCAACAATACTCTATTAACTTGTGAATTTTTTAAGGATTGAAAAGAATGCTAATCACTTACATTCAAAATGAAAAGGTTATAGATTAAGATATAATACTTTCAATATACAATTATCATAGCCTCACTCGTGGAAATCTAGGTTGCAAAGTTGTATTTCCATAATGATCGTTGGCTCTTGTAACAATAATATGTTGACTTGTGAGAATTATAGATTGTAAGGATGTCATTCACTCATTCAAATGCAAAGGGTTCTAAGCTACATTATAACTTCTTCAATCTAAATTTATCATAATCTCACTGGTAGTAAAGAAGGATGCAATGTTATGTTACCTCAATGAATGTAGGTTATTGTAGTAGTACATTGTTGACTTATAAAAGTTATATATTAGAAGAAAGATAATCAATCATCTAACAATTAAATCAATTATAAATTGCAAGTGAAAACTGAAGTAAAATTTGAATTTAAATATAAAAATTAAAAAGTTGATATATAAACAAGATGGTGAAATAATTTACCAAAGTAAGAAGCTGCAAAAAAACATAAACATAGATATGCACAACAATTTACAATTGTGATGTGAACCAAAGAAAGGAGGCCTCCAGGCTTGGCACACACAAGAAGAAGACAAATAACTGAAGGAAATCAAAGCTTTTATATTAATCATAAAAATTGTTTACAAACTTTAGTTCAGAGCTTCTATCTCTTATTCCCCTCCTTTCTCGTGTCTTCACTTGCATGTGTATTTATATACAAAGCAAAAATAAACCTGAAATGTTAAAAATAATATATGAGATAACTAAATGATTGATTTAATATTCATCTCTATCATATTTGACCTATGTGGCAACCAAAACCGTGCCAATTTATGGATTGTTGAAACTGGCGGATTTGCTTGTTGTAACAACATGATTTTCCTCATGAGTGGCAACATTGACCATGTGTTGACTTGGCACTTGTTTGGAGATTTTCGTCGATCCAAGGGGAAGCCATACATAGTATGAACACAAGGATCGAACCCCACATGCCCATTTCCCCAGTTTGATTTGCAAATATCTAGACGAACGAGCAGTTACCAGATCAAATTACTTCCAATAAAAACTTGTAAAAACGATTTTCAAACACTCAAAAGTTGCTAAATAATAATAAAATAAAATAAAATAATCAAAATACTTTTTTTTTTTATGGTTTTATTTGGCTTTGGTGAATAAAATATAAACAAAATGGGTCAAAGTTTAAATAATAATAAAATAAAATAAAATAATCAAAATACTTTTTTATGGTTTTATTTGGCTTTGGTGAATAAAATATAAGCAAAATGGGTCAAAGTTAAGGGAAACTAGGGTTAATATGGCCAAAATGACATTTGCTTAGGTGGATTTTTAGCAACAAAACTGATGTTTAACATATCCCACAAGGAGAAGGTATTGCATGTCCTCATGCAATCAAAATTGTTTTTATCTCTTATTTATAAGGCTCTTTCTACTCTCAAAATGACATCTACATTAGATGTAGATTTTTTTGGATTTGTTTCCTTGGTTTCTGCATCGGTACTTTCATCTTCAAACTCTGATTTTTCATCTTCAATCCCTTATTGTCTTTATGTCATTGGTAATATTTCTTTACAACGAGGTCATTTTATTTATTAACTACTCATTTTCCACTTTTAATATTTCATTCTCATCAATAAAATTCATGCTCTGTTTAGTGAGCATCTCATTTTTTGTTTTTTATACATCTTTCCAACACTTTAATTTCCTCGCATCTCATTTTTTGTTTTTTATACATCTTTCCAACACTTTAATTTCCTCCATCTTTCTTTCCATCCTTCTAATTTTTTTTTTCTTTTTATTTGTATTTATTTTTGAAAAAGACATAGGACATTTCCCTTTTGGATCTTGAGGAGTGCCTCACTGAGTGTTGGAAAAATAGTTTTCAAAAGTTGATCATTCTTATTATTCTTTTGTGTATATGAATGATGCCTCTTTATTTTTGTTGCATATGTGGATGGGTTCCTTTCCTCTTTTTCTAAAGACTAGATGTAGTCATAAAATATTTGCTACCCTTTATCAATTTCCAAAGTGGATTTTGTAGAAGTATAAAACCTTGTTTTGGGTTTCTTATAGACACTTGTTCTCTTTCACTGTCCTGCTCATCTTATTTGTTTATTTCCTTGGCCATAGACTTAGTGATTCATCTTTGGTATGTAGCTCTTGGTTTTATGAACTTTTCTACCTTCTATTGTATTTTATATCTTGAAATTGTGCCTTTTGGTTCCTATGTTTGAGTGTTGTTGTGTTGTTTCTCTTCACTTGATAACATCATAATGTCCTCTATATCAACCTTTTTCACAAAAAAATTATCAATGAGAAATTATTCCCAAGTTTTGTTATTTCTTTGCAACTTATGAAGAAGTATAATTTTAATCAACCCATGATGAGGTAAACCAGTGATTTGAGATAGTGTACTCTCTAACAGATGGATAATGAGATTACCATCTTGTGCACTCTCACCATCAAATGTTTGGGTAAATTCTCTTGTCACATCCATGTTATACCTTAGAAATTTAGAGAAAAATTCAAACCAACTATCATCTTGAAGAATTATCTGGCATTTTGGGTGTAAATGAGTTATTTCAAATTCATATGGTTCATACCTAACTTCCATGGAACTGTTAAACTATGTGAACTTTCAAACTTCTATAAAATTTGTACGAAATACCCTTGTGTAACCATTTTTCTCATATATCAATGTTGAGCTTATGCATTTGTTACTGAGAATATATTGTATAGAAAATGTGAAATATAAAAACCCATGTGCATAAGAAATTCTAAATAACTCCCTGAATTTTTCAAATAACAAATTGATGGGTTACAAAATGTATATGAAAATCCTGCTATTGCAATTTGAACAAACTGGAAGTGAAGACACTTCTCTTGGTAATTTTGATAAAAACATACCTAGTCTGAACCTTGTTCTCATTCCCACAAAGCTAGTAAATTGTCTCTTTGAAAAACGACATCAAATTCAAGGAAAGGATAACATATCAGGGTTCCATAGCATAGCAACACATGACATTTATGATGAGTGGTAAGGTGGTAGAAACATTCTAGACAAGAAAACAAGGTGATAGAGTATGTTGTTCAAAGCATTTTTTTTTTAATAGAGCATATGAAATAGGAGGTCAAAATGGAAAGGTTGTCGCTTTTGTTTTGGGAGTCAAGTCAATTTATTATGGGAATATGTGAAAGTCATTTCATGGAAATGATAATAAGGTATTGATTGATTATGGGAGTAAATGTTGATAGTGAAATGGTAATCATGGATAGGATAAACATGAAATGTAAGTACAAATAGGTTGGTATAATGGACACCAATCAAATCAAGTATGATGTTGGAATTTGGAAGCATTAATACGATTAATGATAACCATAAAAATATTGGAAAACACTTGTAAGGCATTGGTAAAAAGGTAAATAAAAATGTATTATAATTTATTTTAATTTTGATTATTAACAAAATTTTAAGTATTGGAAAATAATTCTTACCACACTTGATAACATATAAGTAATTGTTGGTGTTTTACATCATGTTGATCTGGATTCTTCAATATTTCACTTGTTCGCTAGAGGCTTTAATAACAAACGTTGGATATTCACTTCCATACTTTGATTCTTCACTTGAATGCTTTGCTTGGAGACTAACTTTTTATTTGTTGACAAGTAAAACATAACCTATTTCCTTCTGAAATGGATGGTGGGATGACCAGAACTTACTCCTCTCTGAATGGATGATGAAACTTATTCTTTTATGGAGTAGATGATCAAATGAATGCATTCTTATTTTGGATTTGGATTAGAAATCTTATTTTAGAAAAATTCCCCCTCTGTAACAATAATGATAGTGTGTGACAAGGACCTAATCTGATAGAGACTATTGTATCAAGCATTATAATGAGAAAGTGGATTGAAACAACCTCTTCTTATATTGTTATAGAAATATTCCTCTTTTTGAAACCAGTTGCCTTGTTTAATTGTTGAAATTCCCTACTTATTTGAAAAGTTTGAAAAGCTGCAATATATTGTTGATACCATTAAACCATATAGTTTTCACCATTAATTCAAATGTTGTACAAGTTAGTCCATGTGAATAAATTTCTTGCAGTCGAACATGGAAAAAATTTGTTGGATTACTGACCATTATTTTATTTCATTAACCAACACGAAACAACTCATCATTAGTGACAATCAACATCAACGTACTCTAGTACATCTTGCTTGGTATGATTAAATGAGCTGAAGTCGAATCACCTACAAGATTTAACAATGAGGAGACATTGATGTATTCCCACTGCCATTAGTGAGAGAAACTTCCATTGATAAATGAAAGCCTCAAGGTGTTATAAAAAATCTCAAAGCCTCATCCCAGATAGTGTGTTGAAGTCAATGGGACAAGGTTTTCTAGAAAGAGGGTCTTAAGGAATCCCTAGTTATCTAACATGAGCATGAAACCAAAAATATTTGAAGAACATAAACAAAAAATTGTACCAACATTAATATTCATAATGTATTGTGAACCTTTCCAGCTAGAAACCTAGTTTTCAAGTAAGTTTCACATCTAACTGTGCTAGAAATATAGTTTTCATAGTTAAACTTATTTGTCTCTTTATTATTTTATTCATTTTATTTTTATATGCTATCCTACCCTACTTCAAGAAAAATCACCTCTTTAAAGTGTAGGAATACTTCCAATGGATCCATGTGCATAATAAAATTACAAATATGCTCATATTCAATTTTAAAAGATATGCTTTGAGGGATACCAAAATATGAAGAACCGGTTGATTTGATTGAATTGGTGCTAAGAATTATTGAATAATGAAGTGGGTCTTCAACCTGATGATTGTATGGAACCAAACTTCAATGTAGTCATGATTCCTTTGGTTTACTTGTTCATTAGCACTGGTTTGTATGTCCTCCTTTGTCATGCCATGCATATCTTCTAGTATTTTTGGATTGGTCTTTTGAATGCATAAAGGATATGATGAAAAGCACGATAGAACTTCCTCATTATCAAGTTCTTTTTTTTACTCTTCATCAAGTGATTTTCATGGATATTTGGTCTCTTTTAGGACTTCTTTATGTTTCTCATGGAATTGTTTCTCTTCTATCATTTCCAGGGATGCATATATGTTCCTGAGTGTTGTCAATATTTTCTCTTCCTGAGATGTAGAGATGTTTTTAGTTGCTACTAGGATTTGAGACATTTATTGGAGTAACATCCTTCTTTACTCAACAAATTCTTGAATAGTATTGAATTCTTCTTGTTGGTTGATAATCTCTATATTTCACATGGATGAGTGCTTTGGGAAAAAAAACCCCTAGTCAGGGTCAAATGGCTAGGTAGAGCGATGAATCCTTAAAAGATAGAAACTGACCTATTCTTACCCAATATCAAAAACCCTAATGATTTCGTTTAAACAAGGGAAACCTAAAAAATATGGAGAATGATGCCTTGTATCTTTTCGTTTGTAGTAGATCCCCTTTGTATGCTCTTTTCTCCTAATTTGTAGGTCTCCTCCAAAAACTGACATGAAACAATACAGAAGGAAATCACCAAGAGTATATATGAAATATTTATTAAAATAAACATGTTCTAATTCTCATTAAATAAGACATAAACATTCAAAACTATTCACAAGAACATAGACACGTGAATTGGGAAAGTAAAGCTCTCTTTTATTGATAACATATAAGGACGGTTACAATTAGAATATTTAATGTCGACATCGCTCTATGAACCTCTCTTGGGTTCCTCCAATAATACTCCAAGTGCATTAATCCCACAATCACTAGAAAATCCTCACAATCAACATGAAAAACAAAGGGGTTTGATAGATTGCATAAATATGATGAGAGAATGAGATTGTTGAGGATGGATATTCAGAATTGGATGCATAAGCTTAGAGAGAAAGGATAAATTTGGGCAGAGTTTCTTTACTTCTTCATTCTATCTTCAAATCACCCCCCTAGAGCCCTTTTTATATGGACATTTGATGGTTATTTGGTTTTAAGAAGGGCTACAGGGGTAAAAATGGTTGTGCAACCCAACATAGCCTGTAAACCTCGTTGAGAAATGCATAATTTTTTTTTTTTGAAACTTTTGTGAGTATGCGCGGATTGTATATCATCATGTTGAGTGTATATGCGGGTTTTCTATGCATCAAGTAGAGTATGTATGTGGTATTCCTATAGATCATGGCACATACACATTAAAAAAATGATATTTTGACAAGGAACTCCACCAAAAGTGATTTGCAAGTGTGTATATGGATGGGCCATGATAAAAAATGCATAGTGGTGGCATTTTGGACTATAACAAGGCTCTAACTAAGATTCCCATGGAAGGAAGGTTGTACCACATAAAGTACGACACACTTATACGAAAGGAAGGTTAGTGTCACAATTCAGTGGGGTCGATCCTAAGGCCAAATGAACCCGAAAATGGATAATGAAAAAATGCAAGTAGGGAAAAATCTAACATATATGCCAATTTCAAGGTCAATACATGTCAGAACAAATAGATACGATGAACAAATGTCAAATAAAAATGTCTACAAGATCCTATATATAAGGATAATAACACTCATCAAAAAGTTAATAATTCCAATATAGATAGAAAATGCAGAAAATAAAAGGTGCTACTGAATACAAAACTTGAAAACAAGAAACCTGGACTGTACAATATGGTACAAGGAACTGTATAGAATTATGACTCATGCATGGTATTGGTTCAGGTAGAGCCCAGTTCTAGGCTCTGACCAAGAGTCTCTTCAATAGTGAACCTGAAAAGTCTCCCAAAAGGGAAGAAAACACAAACCACGATGTAAGTCTTCACATGGTATACAATACGTAGTCATGGCTTCAAGGATAGCCTCATCTAAAGGTGATTCAAAATCTGAGAAATTACGCGAACAAGGAGGGTTGACAATTACAAAGGGAGAAGCAAGCTGACCATATTTCATATGACGATGGAGGTTCTAGCCAGGACTGGCAGAGTCTATCAACGAAGAATAACAAGCACAAGGGATTGAGGATATACAACCAGTGAGATAAAACTCGAAAGAAAACTCAAGATCAATTTTTGAGACCATGTCTGGAGAAGGAAAACATGATTGGACATGTTCCTTCTCATAAGCAATTAAACATCGTGGATAATACACCACATAATTTATCCATGGTGGGGTAGAGCCTACATGAACACTAGGAACATATAAAGGGGCAGCCTGAACTAATGGAAAATTAGGATGGTGATTATGACATGCCAGTTGGTCGATAGTGACAATGCTTCCAATGTGAGGGAAATGCATCACTCAAAAGAGACTAGACACCACAACATTCATATTATATGCATAATCATGCCCGAGAAGAATATTGAAATCAAACAGGTCTTGCACGACTATAACATTGACAAGGATAGTCTTCCCACCTAATGAGATAGGAAAATGAGGAATAATCCCCAAATAATCACTAGGATGTCTATCAAAAGCCAACATCTCATGTGAAGTAGACACACGGTCTGGAGAACCCAAATCTTTCCAAGCCAAGGAACATAAATATTTGCAGAGGCTCCTTCATCCACAATAAATTGGTAATGTATTTTGAATTAAATTCAACCCTTATTTTAAAGGGTGCATAAGAAGTGAGGAGAGGGTCAAAAAGGTCATTCCAATCAAAGGAAACCATCCTAGGACTTGGAAGGGGTGTTCTCCAAGTGAGCGGGATTCCCCCTTGTTCTGAAGTTACTGAACTAGAAATGATAAAAACATAGTCGGTAGACACATAACTCCCCATCAGAAGAGAGGGATTGCCTGAACATTGCATCGACATGACAAATTTGGTAGACTCAACACTCTCCAAGATAAGAGTGGGATCAACCGAAAATTTCATAAGCGCGACCACTTTCTCAACCACTGGCTTAATAGACTGCAAGACAACATGGTCTGAAGGTGCATCAACCCCTAAAATAGGAGTGGGATCAGTCAAAGATTGCATCGACACAATTGCTTCATCAACCAAAGGTTGAATAGAATGTTGGGAAACCAAATAAGACTCAGAATCATAAGAGCTTGGATACAGGGACCAAAATCTTCATACCTCTAGAATGTCAGGGCATATATGAGTAAGGTGATATCCCTTGCAAAGATTACAAGGGAACTAAGGATTACATCCTATCCATATAGGTTTCTCAATAGAATCAATTCCCTAGCATGAATAGCAGTGGATAGTTTCTTTCCCCCAACATGACTAGCATAGTTTGTTGGCATATCACTCATAGGAATTGCATTGACAAGACTTGTTCTCCCATCATAACTTCCAGTGGTTGGTTTCACATATCCAACATGACTTGTAGAGGTTGGTGATTGGTCGATAACATGACTTGTAAAGCCTACAGACCTATTGCTCATATGAATAGTAGTGACTGGACTCGTGCTCCCAACATGACTTGAAATAGTTGGTTTCTTGTCTTCAACATGAATCGAAGAGGTTGTTGATAACTGTCTTACATGACTTGCAGAGGTTGTCTTCACGCTTCCAACATGACTAGCAGAGGATGGTTGTTGCACTCTAGTATGACTCACAAGGACTAGGTTCTTTCCCCTAGAATGACTTGTAGAGACTTGGTGTTGGTCTTCAACATGACTTGCAAAGGTTGATAACCTATCTCCAACATGACTCGAAGAGGTTCATGACTTGCTGCTAGTATGACTAGCAGTGATTGGGAGTTTCCCCCCAGCATGATTGGCAGAGGACAAATATTTCTTCTTCCTATTATTCCTCTTTCTATTTCATTTAGACTTTCATTTACCAATTTCTAGAATTTCACCAAAGAAGGAAGAAGGAGCAGGAAAAAACTTTTCTAATGAAGGAACATAAACATGATTCCCATGATAGAAGGTGCTTAACTGAGATGCATCAAGATAATTCATGACATTTGGAATGGTACAAAGCCAAACCGATAGTCCCACATTCAATCTAGGAATGTTTAAAGTGGCCATCAAAGGAACACCAATATTTCCAAAGAAAGGAAAAGCACAAGAATCCCCTTGTGAAGGGGTTCCTTGTTTGGTATCGTCAAGAAATTTTTCCATGAAGGTCTTATGCACAGGTTATTCCATTGCAGGATCATTCAAGTTTGTAAAAGTCCCATACATTGACTCTAGTAAATAAATGGTATAAAAATATACACCTATACGGAGGTGGCTCCATGTTTCTAAGCAGAAGACCCAAAAGTCCTCATGACCGATAGAATGGGTTTTCTACCACCTTAGGTTAGAAACCCAAACCAATGACTAACTGACTCGCTATGGAAAACTAGGGATCATAGAGCACACCACTAAAACGAAAAGCCTAAAAATATACAAGCCAAACAAACTACCCTTCTAAATTTTTCGTACCAAGGGAGATGAAGTCTTGATCATACAAAATCATTCACAAAGTCAATTGAATGGCCATGAGAAGTAGTTAACTAGACCTCCAACTGACGATCCCTTCAAGTGTCACTCAGAGAGTATAGAGTCCGCCTCAGGTACCATGATACACCCCTTGCAATCACATGTGTGTCAACCTATATAATGGAAACTAGGCCACCAACTTGTAATCAACAACGAGGGGGTACAGTTGACAACCGAGAGAGTGTATGGGTAGGGTAACTAATCTCGAAGTTCCCCTTGAGGAATGAAACACAATAGGTCCAGAATCACTCTTATAGTACCCTGGATGGATCCAAGTGTCTCATAGGTATGACACAAGTCGAGCCAGTAATGCTATAGGATTCACCCCCAATCCACACTCTCCCAAACTCTTTTTCAGGATCGAGAGTGGATATCTCCATCACCGTCCTCCACGCAGCCTCGTATTTGACTCTTATGTTAGAGGATCTTATCAGATTGAGTAATTAAAAGGTGTATTTTTCACACCTTAGCATAAACACTTAAGTTAAGTTTTGGTTGGCCTTAGAGAGTTTACCTCTCTACACCTAATCCAAGGCCCTAACCTAAGCCAATGGTGAACCCTGGAAAAAATGTTACTGATATATTTTAGATTAATGTGTTCGTTTTAGGGACTTTTCTTACTCAAAGAACGAAAGTGAAACCAATATTGTTTGAGACTCTTGTAAAAAAGAAACTAACCTGAACACTAGAAAATAATTTTTTACATTAATTCTACAAATGAAAAAGAGTTTCAAGAAAAATGCATGAACAATCCTTCAATAACTTGAAATGCAAATTTTTCTCTTTTTGATGCAAAAATACACCATGCAACTTTTTTCTCAATGCGAGAAAAGTAAAGGAAGAAAACAAACAAGTATTCTTTTCCTTTTAACTTCTTTTTAGGATAAGAAAAAAAAATCCTATACTAAGAGCTTTTTCTTTTGCAAATATAAAATGTAAACAATGCAATGTAGCATGAAAATTTAGCTAAGAAGCTTCTTTCTTTTTTTTGAAAATCAAAGAAAGGGAAGGGAAGAAAAAGATTTAACTCAAACACAATTCTTTTTATTTTTCTTCTTTAGCTTTTGAAATGAAAAGTGAAGGATAAAAATAAAGAAACTTTTTATTTTCTTTTCAAGGCACACAAAGAGAGAAGGGAAACAAACAAAAAGTTGATTCAGGTCCTAGATCACTGCCAGGATGAAGGGATTCAAAAGAATCCACAGGAGAACCTAAATCTTGTAAACAAACCTCCAAAATTTGAGAAAAATAGAGAAACAAAGAAAACTGTACAAAAGAGATTATATTGAACATTTTAGACAAACTAATACTCAAAAATTGTCAAGCAACAATCAATAGAGGTCCATGATACTCACGAGGACTTGAGAACCCAAGAG
This sequence comes from Picea glauca, assembly GCA_000966675.3. Classification (NCBI taxonomy): domain Eukaryota; kingdom Viridiplantae; phylum Streptophyta; class Pinopsida; order Pinales; family Pinaceae; genus Picea; species Picea glauca. The sequence goes on along the minus strand of JZKD02S1439114.1, from coordinate 139,052 downwards.
TTTCCTGGAAAAGTGGGAGGGGCTTTAAAAAAGCTTCAAGATGATATAGACACACGTGTTGTGTCCAGAGAGCCTTTGTATGTACGCGGGTTTTTTTAGGAAAGAATGCCTGTGTACATGGTCTGAGCAACCAACATGTCGTGTACATGTCTGAAAATATGAAAAAAATAAAAGATTCAAACTTGAGACCCATTTCAAGAAACTTTGTAAACACCCTAAGGGTGACCAATTACTCAGATAGACTCATAAAGTACAGATAAAACAAGAAATCAAACCAAATAAATATCTCTCAAATAGACCCTATGGATACTCCCTAGTGGAGCCGCCAATTCTTCTTTTGGGGGAAATTCCCCTAGTCAGGGTCTAATGGCTAGGAAGAGTGATGGCTCCTTAAAAGACATAAAATGATCTATTCTTACCCAATCTTACAAACCATAACGATTATTTTTAAATAAGGGAAATATGAAAAGGATGAAGAATGACACCTTGTATCCTTTTGCTCATAGTAGATACCATTTTTCCACTATTTGATCCTAATTTGTAGGTATCCTCCCAAAGATGAACTAAACAACATGGAAGGGAATCTACAAGATCATTTATTCAATCATTATTAACATAAACATGTACTAATTCTCATGAAGTAATCCATAAACATTCAAAACTATTCACAAGAACATAGACACATGAATTGGGAAAGGAAATCTCCCTTTTATTGATAACATATAAGGAAGATTACAACCTGAATATTTAATGTCGACACCACTCTAAGAACCTTGCCTGGGTTCCTCCAATAAGAATCCAAGTGCATTAATCCAACAATCACTAGAAAATCCTCATAATCAACATGCAAGAGAAAGACATTTGATGGATTTCATAAAGAGGATGAAAGAATGAGATTGTTGAGGATGGAAACTCAGAATTGGATGCATAAGATCAAAGAGAAACAAGGATAAATTTGGTCAGAGTTTATTTTCTTCTTCATTCTATCTTCAAATGACCCCCCTAGAGCCCTTTTTATATGGACATTTGATGGTTATTCGGTTCTGATAAAGGCTACAGGAGGTAAACATAGTTGTGCAACCCAACATAGCCAATAAACCCCATTATAAAGCACATACTTTTTATGTTTTTGCAAATTTTGTGAGTATACACGGCCTGTACATGATCAGGTTGAGTGTATACATGGGTTGTCTATGTATCAGGTAGCGTATGTACGTGAGATGCCTATAGATCATGGCACGTACACCTTGGAAAATGAGATTTTTGACAAGGAACTCCAACAAAAGTGATTTTCAAGTGTGTATATGGACGGGCCATGATAAAAAATCATATTGGTGGCATTTTGGACTATAACAATGAGTAATGAAGTGGGGGTTCCTACAACACATTAAAAATAAGGAAAATAAATGAAATCAACACATCACTCAAATCAAAATTAAGCAATCTAAGAGACAATCATGTACTTGAACTCCTCATGATATTGAGACCCTGTTGTCACCAAGTTTCCTTTTGACATGAGTTATCTCTTCATAAATAAAACTCACTTGCATAAAAAGGAGACACACTCATTTGTGTAAAAGGAAACACAATTGCATGAGAGGAAACAATGAGGATTCAAAGAAACTCATGAAAGTGAATGCATAGGTTCTTACCTATCGTCTTACCACTTCTCCTCCCCCAAGTTGCAATTGTAACTAAATTACACACAAAATAGGAAACTTGTGAAAACAACCTACTTATGCTCTAATCCCTTTAGGATCTCCCCAACTAAGGGGCCAAAATGTTGGGAAACTTATTTGCGTAATTTTGAACATTAATTATTAATTAGTGGGTGCAAGATTGTGATACGCAAACACAATATTTGCAGGATCAAAGCCTATTCTAAAACCTATACTAACTGACGAGCTAATGAAATATGAAACCAATTCAAAGAAAAATAGGAACTAATCTTCTCAATCTTAGTTTATCACAGTTTCACCGATTAAAAACCATGTTACAAGATTTAAGTGCCTCAACAAGTGATGGTTCTTCCAACAATACTCTGTTAACTTGTGAAAGTTTAAAGGATTGAAAAGAATACCAATCACTTACATTCAAAATGAAGAGGTTATATATTAATACCCAATACTTTCAATATATAATTATCGCAACCTCATTGGTGGAAATTTGGGTTGCAAAGTTGTATTTCCACAATGAATTTTGTCTCTTCCAACAATACTTTGTTGACTTGTGAGAATTACAGAGTGTAATTATGTCAATGACTCATTCAAATGAAAATGGTTCTAATATAAATTCTAACCTCTTCACTAAATTTATCATAGTCTCACTTGTAGTAAAGCGGGATGCAAGGTTATGTTACCTCAATGAATGTAGGTTCTTGTAGTAGTATATTGTTGACTTATGAAAGTTATATATTTGAAGAAAGTTAATCAATCATCTTACAATTAAATCAATTTTAAATTGCAAGTGAAAACTGAAGTAAAATATTAAATATAGAAATTAAAGAGTTGATATATAAACAAGATAATGAAATAATTTACCAAAGTAAGAAGCTGCAAAAAAACATAGATATGCATAATGATTTACAATTGTCACATGAACCAAAGAAAGGGGGCCCTCAAAGATTGGCACATGCATAGGAAGAAGAAAACTAACTAAAGTAAATCAAATCTCTTATATTAATCATAAAAACTATTTACAAACTTGAGTTTAGAGGTTCTATATCCTATTCCCCTCCTTTCTCATGTATTCACTTGTATGTATATTTATACAAAGTAAAAAATAAATTGAAATGATAAAAATCCTCTATGAGCTAACAAAATGACTTATTTAGCATTGATCTCCATCAGATCTGACCTCCGTGGCAACCAAAATCGTGTAAAATCATCGACTATTGAAACTGGCGGACTTGCTTATTGTAATAATGTGATTTTCTTCCTTAGTGGTAGCATTGACCGCACATTGAATGGGAACATGGGTGAGGATTTCCGTCGATCCAAGGGGAATCCATCCATAGTATGAAGAAAATGATCGAAACCCAATGCCCATTTCCTCCAATTCGGTTGACAAATATCTAGACGAATGACAAATTACCAGATCAAATCACTTCTTGTAAAAACTAGTAAAAATGACTTTCCAACACTTAAAGTTGCTAAATAACAAAAAATAAATTAAAATAATTATTTAATACCTTTTATGGTTTTATTTGGCATTGGTGGAAAAAATATAAGCAAAATGGGACAAAGGTGAGGGTAAATAAGGTAAATATGGCTAAAATGACATTTATTTAGGTGGCATTTTAGCAACAAAATTTAGGATTAACACCTTGAATGTACTTAAAGACCATTTTTACTAGATTTGAATGACTTTCTCTAGGTTTTTTCATGAATATAGAAATAATTTTGACTACATATGACAAATCTAGTTGCATGTTTGTCAAGTAAATGATACTTCCAAATAATGGTCTATGTTATAGTAAGATTTTCCTCACCCCATGCAATCTTGCACAAAATACCTTTTTCCATTTCCCTATGTAGGGTTGAAGTCCCTTTTTGAAAATCCCAGAGCTAAAAACATGATTTTTCCACATATACACACCCTTCCTATATTACAACATGTGTATACGTAGGTTGCATCACTACAACCCGTGTACATTGGGAAATGTGCTCAAAATTAAAAAATGGTGTCGGGTGTCCATGTCACATCATGAGACCAATGATCCTTGGCCTTCCATATACTAGAAACATTTAGAATTGGCCCTTCAGTTCCACTTGAAGGCTATAAATGGGCCAAATCTGAGGTATGGAAAAGAGGGAGAAAGAATTCAACTTTGAGAGAAAAGTTACTCTGGAGAAATTATTCACTTCACATTGAGTCTGCATTTCTTTGTCCTTTAAGTTTGAACACATTGTTCATCCCCCAAGCTCTTCCCTTATTGATTGAGAAATTCATTGTATCTCTTATATGAGATTTCCTTTGGTGGAGGATTAAAATGGTGGAGGCCCAGCTGGAAGGAACTTAGTCTCTCAGTTCCAAACCGTATCGACATGGAAATTTGTAACTCATTCACTTCTGCTAATTATATCTTAATACAAATACTCTTTTCTCATCCAATTAATATCTCGCAAATATTTGAAGTGTTATTCCATGGGCGTATTTGTTATGAATGTTGATGGATTATGGTATCAAATGTGCTAACATTATATATTATCACCATATGCTTGCGTTGCTTGGTTGTTGAGGACTAGTTGCAGGTATATTGCTTTAGGTCAAGTGCTCAACGATGGACTTCATTGAACGTCTAGACGAGGTAGGCCTTTTATATTGTCTTGCTAGCACATTTGTTTATATATCATACTTGATATTAGAGTAGATTTATGCAGTCATTTTCATCTGTTGTGGTTTACCCCTAGTCATAGAGATATTTTCCTCGTAACAAAATTGGTGACCATAATGGGGATAAAATCTTCTTTTTGGGGGTTTAGAGTGTTTTTCTCCTTAGATTACTCTCGTTCATATTGAGTTTCTTGTTGTATTATTGCTTGACAACCTATGTTCACCCTGAGTCTGATTTTCTTAGCCTTCTCCTTAGCCTAGTTGTGTTTTGACACATATACGCAGGTTTTTTCTTGATAGTCACGTACATACGCATGTTGTACTTCTGCAAGTTGCGTGCATACACACTTTTCCCTTGAATATTCACGTACATCAACCTTTGTTGCTTGATTGCTAGGTTTTGTGGTTGTTGGGTAGGTTTTGATGATTATTGAGTCTCCTTGGGTCTCTGTGGTGATTGTTAAGTGTCTATGGAATGACAAGAAACCTATGTTTGGTTGAATTTTTGGGTGGTGCCTTTCTCATCATCTTTTCATTTTTATTGTCCTTGCACCTTGGTCTGGGTGTTTTTCTCCTTGATATCCTAATTGGGTTGTCTCTGTCTACACACAGTAGAGTCTTTATATCAAGTTGTTGTTCAGTCCTTTCATTTTCATTCTCTTATATTGAAAATACAAAAATATTAGGCATTTTACATTGATTGGAATTTTGATATCTTGAGTCTTTGTCATTTATCTAAGTGCATGTAAAGAAAGATTGCATTTTATGGATTAGAAAAGTACCCATCAAAGTTGAATCTTTCAGAAGACCCACTCCGACATTATCGTAATCAAGGGGTGTCTTCGAGATGAAAGGAATGTTTCTAGTATGGGAATCAAAATTAAAGAAGGCTAGTTGGTCAACAATAATGATATTTCCTTTGTGTGGGAAACGTACCACATGGAAAAGAGTAGACACAATTGCATGCATGGAGTCAATCCAGATACATCCAAGTAAAAGGTTATAATCAAGAGGTGTATCGAATACCTCAACCTCGACATTGACTGATTTACCTTCCAATGTAATAGACAACGATGGAAGAACACCATAGGGTTTAAATCATGTACCATTGAAATCATTAAGTGTATTGTGTGATTCGGTGAGGGTAGGAGAGTCGATGGCTTTCCAACAAGTAACAGACATAATGCAAGTCAAGGATCCTTACTAAATTGCAGTTCTACAGATATTCTTGGTTTAAACAACAACTTGGATCTGAAATGATAATTGAGGAGGAAGCCTTGGAACGTGATCTTCCAAGTCTAAGATTATTAAATTATTATCCATGGGGTTAATTCCAGCAATGGCCTTTAACAGTGCCTTACGTTGAGCAGGGGAACTTTGAAGGACTTTGAGATCTAACATCGTAGAGGGTTCTTGTGCAAGATCTTCTACAATGTTGTAGTTTTGGGCAACACGTGTGTGAGGGTTGAATGAAGAGTTTTGAAAAACGCCCTTAGGAGGAGGGAGAAGGACTGTATTGAGACCTGGTTGTTCGAGATGAAGAGGACCATTGGGAGGTGAAGTTGAGGGAGAAGGTTGAACCAATGAAGGTGTTATATCATCAACTTTCTCCTTTGATGGAGAGTAATCATTGGCTCGAGTCACGATTGTAATTTCATTCTTTTTAGAATCACCAGTACACATAAGGACATAATAAGAGGTGGAAGGAGAAGCTTGGTCATGAATGAACAATGGGGATTTTTGCTAAGAAGGGAAAGGTTTTGACGAAAAGGCAGGTGTAGAATGTTTTCTTCTCCCTTGGATGAACTTAGTAACCTCGATGTGTCTCAGACAATATTTCATGTAATGATCGTCACCACAAATAAAGAAGGGGTAACGAGGCTTACGTTTATATTTCTCATCAACGGTTTGCATTTTGGCTTTATCAAATTATGTATTAATATTATTTTCCTCCTTGTTCTTACCCTTCCCTTTATTTTTATTTTTATTCTTTCTGGTAGGTGCGGATTGAACATAATTAAATTCGACAGTCTTACCGGTGGAAAGAGTAGGAGAAGGAGTATTTTGTGCCTTAGAATTATTAGGTTTGGGATTGGTGTGACCAACTTGCATCGACTGGGTGTCAGCGTGGAATGTGCCAATCACACCATCAACAACATGAGAAGTTGTTGGAGGTTTTGGGGTAGGGTTTGTGGAAGGATGAGGAGATTCAAGGATCAGATCGTAAAGTGTTCATGTTTGTGGATAAACGAGATTGAGATATTGACCAGGACTAATTGCCTGATATTCAGTGACAACACCACCCATCGCGACTTCACGAGCGATAGGTCCAATGAGTGATTTTGTAAACCACTCGGCCAACAATTGATCGAGAAGACGAACTTTGATTAAACGTCTTCTTCTCCTCCACTCATGAATGTGATCGAAAATATGAGTGGAGGAGGATTGCTTGAAAGAACTCAAAATTTTGGTTTTGTCTCGTATCGAATTGGTAACTAGTAATGTGTCAAAAAGGCCATGGCTAGGGTGTTAAAGTCATTGAAGAAAACTTGTGGTAACTTTATGTACCATTTTGTTGCCGAACATGTGAGATTTCATTGGAAAAGTCGTAATTTGACAGAGTCATCCATCAAGGAATTGGATGAAAACCACAGATGAAAAGTCATAACATGATTATTCATATATTCTCTTCCTCGACCATCAAATTTAGGAATGTCGAATGATAACTTGGCTAGTATGACCATCCAGTAAGGAGAATGTAACATAGGATCATTCAAAATCCTAGACAAATCAGGTAAGTCCAAAGTGGCCAAGAAAGGAAACTGTCGGTTCACTTGTGGAAACTGTTAATTTTGAGGGGGAAGCCCTGTAGATATACCAGTAGGACCATAAGTAGTCTTGAAATAAGGAGGTTGTCATGACAGATAGGGTTGGGTTGAGTAGAGACATTTCCTTGGAAAGGAACATTAGGTTGAACGTTCAGACCCCAAGTGGGATTCAAAGAAATTAGATATGGTTGACCGAGGTTAGGGGGTAGAAAAGAGTTAACTTGTGGATGTTTCGCCCCAGACGATTGTAGGTTTCCTTGGAAAATAAGATGCCAAGGTAGATATTGTACCACAGGTGCGTTTTGTCCATAAAGTGGGTTATGGACTCCAACCTGAGGTTTCCCCCCAAGTTGAGGTTATGCCCCAATATGAGGTTTTCCCCCAAATTAAGGTTGTGCCCCAATCTGAGGTTGACCCCCAAGTTCATATTGACCTCCAACAGAAATCTGGAAACCATAAGTGATAGAAATACCGGTGCCTCCAAGCGGATTGGAGCCACTAGGGCCAGATCCTCCAAGCGAAGGTGGAGGAGGAACATGAGACCCTCCGAAGAAAACCTGGGTAGGTGTAGGAACAAAAAAAACAACATCATTATACCCAAGAGGAATAAAAGGTCCAGAGCCTCCAGATGGAACCTGGGCAGAATAAGAAATGGAAGTGTTCAGAGCTCTATACCCAGGGGGAATTGATGGATTTGATCTAGGTGGAAGTGGTTTCCCAATCATAGCTTGTGATATAACCATATTTATAATAGGAATTGTAGTAGCTTGTGGGACCATAGTAGAATGGACCATCTGAAGAGTAGAAAATGAGTGAGAACCAATCAACAACTAGTCTGGAACAGTGGTGATGTTACTGGTAGTACCAGTAAAATGGTCTAAAGGTATTGTATAGGTAACAAAAGTCTCAGGAACTTGTGATGCCATAGGTTGTTCAGGAATATCTCCTAGGTTATTGTACATATCACGTACTATCAAAGGGATAGAACCAAAACAATAATTTCCAATAGTGTGAGTCGGGGTCCTAAATGGTTCACTTTGAAAAAGTGGATTCTCTACTCCAGACCCTGTGTTAGATCTGATAGGTGCTTCAGTATTATAAACAAAAATTATTTCCCTGGACGAGTTCATCTTGAGCCATGTAGAGAACGAAGCAAATATATGGTTGACTAGAGGAGACAAACAACACTCACTAATAGAATCTAGGAATCAAACTGTAATACACCATATATAAAATGTATGTAGAACACAAATAAAATTCTAGAAATGGCATAATAACAACAATATAACCAGAACATTCACCACAATAGCACTGAAATGATAAGAGAATAATAACAGAAATAACACTTTGAATATAAAATCAATGTTCATGGGCCTCTTCGAGGGGGCAACCTCCAATTGAGCAGAGATTTATTACAATAATATCCAAGCTAGGGTTCTCATACCCTCGACTCCTATTTATACTAAAAAGAAGCATCTACTGGAAGATCCTTCTAGAAGCAGAAGCTTCTATTAGGTCTTCTTACAACCACCTTATTCTATTTTATTGAAAGGCCTTATTAATATTGACCTTTATTACATCTAAATATATTTTTCTACCTATGTGCGGGTTAGGACCCTAACATGTCCACCCCCTTAAAAAAATCCTTGTCCTCAAGGATTGAGATGAGGAAATTGTTGCAGAATGGTAGATGGTTCCCAAGTGGCATCTTCTAGAGATGTATCTTTCCACTGGACTAGCACTTCCTTGATGGTTCTCTGACGTAGGCGATGCTCACACTGGTCCAAAACTGCTTCTGGCTATAGCCAAATGGATCCTTCTTCAACTAACTCTGGAAGGTTTGTTTGAATTTGGCACTTAGCTCCAATCACCTTCTTTAAGCATGAAACATGAAAAACAGGATGTAGCTTCAAATGGATGGGCAAAGCTAACTGATAGGCTACTTGTCCCACATGCTTGAGAATGGTATACGAATCATAAAATTTGGTCGCTAGCTTCTGACAATGCTCGACCTTGAGGGAAGTTTGCTTGTAAGGTTGTAGTCAAAGAAACACCTGATCCCCTTCTACAAATTGACGTTCAGAGTGACCTTTATTTGCTTTTTGATTCATGTGATTATGTGCCATGACCAAATTCTCTTTGAGGGTACAAAGAATAGCCTCTCGAGCTGTAAGTGTTAGGTCAATCGCCTGGACCTTCGAGGCACCCGGTAAGTATGAGAGAATTGAAGGTGGCTTATGTCCATATACTGCTTCAAACAAAGTCATGCATGTAGCTATATGGTATGAAGTGTTGTACCACCATTCAACTAGGGGTAACCATTGAGCCCACTCATTTTTCATTTCTGAGGCAAAACACCTCAAATATGTTTCCAAACACTTGTTGAAAACTTCCATTTGGCCATCAGTCCGGGGATGATAAGTTGTGCTGAGATGCAATTTGGTGCCTTGTATCTTGAACAGTTCTTGCCAAAAATTGCTTGTGAAATTTGGGTTTTGATCATAAACAATAGAGTGTGGCATGCCATGAAGCTTGAAGACCTGATCCATGAAAGTGAGCCACCGTGGATGTTGTAAACGGGTGTTGAAGGGTGCAGAAATGAGCATACTTGGAAAGGCGATCAACAACCACAATGATGACTGATTTATTTCCCTATTTGGGTAAGTTGGTAATAAAATCCATAGAGATATCCTTCCAAATAGCAGGTGGAATCAGGAATGGTTGTAGTGTTCCTGGATATTTGATTGTTTCTCCCTTGTTGCATTGACACACATCACATTCAGAGACAAAATTACAAATGTCCTGTTTCATACCATCCCAGAAAAATAGATGTTTGACCCTGTCATAGGCTTTGGTGAACCCGAAGTGCCCTGTTGTGGGTGTAGCATGAAGCTCAGAAAGTACTATGGATTTAAGATTTGATTGTTTACTTAAATACAAATGGCCTTTGTATCGAATTTCATCATGGAGCCAAGAGTACCCTGGGGAAGCTAGAGCATTGGACTGCAATTGTTGGATCAACTACGAACTTTTGGGATCTTGTAGCCATTCCTGGTGAACGGCTTGGAGACAACTGGGACAATGAATGAAAGAGAAAAAAGGGATCCTTCATCTTCATATTTGCGGTAAAGTGCATATGCAATCACATTGTCTTTGTCTTTCTTGTAAATGATCTCATAATCATATCCAATGAGCTTAGTCACCCATTTCTGTTGTTCTGGGGAAGAAATTTGTTGTTCTATAAAATACTTGAGGCTTTGATGGTCTGTCTTAATTTGGAAATGTTGCCCCAATACATAAGGGAACCATAGATCAACAACATGCAAAATATCCAACATTTCCTTTTCATAGATGGATTTTCCTAGATTTCTTTCAGATAGTTTCTTGTTGTTAAAGGCCAAAGATCAACCCTCTTGCATAAGGACAACACCAATTCATTTCCCTGAGGCATCAAATTCGAAAACAAAGTTCTTTGTGAAATCGGGAAGTGCGAGGACTGGAGTGGTGCACATGGCCATCTTCAAGCTTTGAAAAGATTGAGGAGCGGTTGGAGTCCAAGTGAAAGAGTTATTTTTTAGGAGAGCAGTGAGAGGTGATGCAATCTTCCCATAATTCTTAACAAACTTGTGATAATACCCTGTTAAGCCCAGAAATCCACACAAGCTCTTAAGAGTCTTTGGGTGAGGCCAATCTTGCATAGCTTCAATCTTTTTAGGATCCACCCTGATGCCATCCTTGCCAACCAAATGACCCAAGTATTCTACTTCTGAGGTGCCAGAATCACATTTAGACTGTTTCAGGAAAAGTTGGTGCTGAGAGAGTAGATGGAGAACTCGATCCACATGAGCAAGATGGTGTGTCCATCTTTTTCTATAGATGAGGATATCATCAAAGAAAACTAAGACAAAATGGTATAGAAAAGAACAGAAGACATGATTCATGAGGCTTTGGAAGGTGGAGGGGGAATTACACAAGACAAAGGGCATGAAAAAAAACTCATAGTGGCCCTCATGAGTTCTAAAGGCAGTCTTGGGAATGTCTACCTCTTTCATACATATCTGGTGGTAGCCCGAACAAAGATCTATTTTAGTGAAGAGTTGGGAACCACTCAATTCATCCAGGAGGTCATCAATTACAGGAATGGAGAATTTGTCTTTGATGGTAAGTTTGTTGAGGGCATGAAAGTTAGGACAAATTCGCCAAGAACCTTCTTTCTTCAGGACCATGAACACAGGAGAAGAGTAGGGGCCCGTACTAGGGAGGATAATGCCTACATTAAGGAGTTCATTGTAACGCTACTTTTTCTGTTACCAAGGCTTAATCGCTCTGATACCAAATTGTAGCGCTCTTCACCCCCCTTCTAGGGCCAGGCAGGCACTACCTTGCGGAAAACAACTCATACAGGCCTTATAAAAACAACATGTGTTGAATCAAAGAAACACATTTAAGCTAAGAGTAAGCATAAGAATTATTACTAACATAAATAATCCATGGCAATAACATTAATCCAAATGCACAACATAATACATGATAATTATAATACACAGGGATACAAAAACATAATTAAAGCATCATCAAGTACTTATCTTTGAAACAGTGGCAGTTCCACCAACCAAGTGCAGGCCTTCCACGAACCTCCCAACCTTAGACCACACTGCTCATCAAGCTCAACAGTGGGTCACCCCCAACTTGGGACTAAGCTCCACCCCAAGGCAAGGAATCCTAGTCTAGGCTGAGGTTACAAGGAAAACACACAGTCACAAGGAAGGAATTCTCTCTCAGGAACCACTCATGCTCACTGCCCAGAGACTCTCCTTCCCAACATGATTGTTCCACCCCAGGAGTATACACCTTATCTGTCACTTAGACAGTCCTTCAACTGCTAACCTCCCTTGCCTTGGGTTACAGCAATAGACCGGACCGGAAGTCTCTGAGCTCTGTGGCAACTACAAGGTTCCTTCTAGGAGTTCTCTCCTTCCTCTGTGCACTCTCTCACCTAGAGAGAGTCGATCACAAGACAAGCCACATGTTCTTCCAAACTCAATCACCTCTCTCACTGGGAGAGAGTGTTTCACAACTGGCCAACAAGCCACACGCAGTCCAACACTGCGTGGCCACAAAAACCCATGGGAAAAATAGACACGGTCTTTCCAACAGGTTCAACAATGGAAGGTCACTTCTTATTTCTCAATCCAGCAACACAGGATAGACTCACGCTCTAGTTCTCGGGGACGCATGACAAACAATCCATGCAGGGGTCAAAACATGTTCAACTTGTTCAAATAGAGGATATATCGGTTATCCCAGAATGAACACAGATACACACCTTTTGGTTCAAAAGATGCACGAGGGTTTCACTGCAGAAGTCAGACCAATTCACCTCAGGCAGTCCAGGGTCGAATGGAGGAGGAACCCTTCTCACGGCTCATCTTGTTCGTTTGATTCACATGCACCAGGGTTGACACTTGTCACCCTTGGAACTGCATGTGTTCCATTAGCATGCATCCCCTTTGCATGTTTTCCCCTTTTCCAGGAACTTAGGATAAAAAAAACATAAAATGCACATGTTCTTTGGAATAATAATAAAATATTATTCCCAAGGCTTAAGCCCCTAGGCTCAACACTTAGCCCCTTTTCCCACCTTCCAGCCCCTAATTCCTTGCCCACTCTATGGAAGCTCAATCCCCCATCACTCATTCATCATGGTCGGTTTGCACGTGGCGCTGTTTATATTTTATTAATGTGCTGCATACATAAAGGTACAAAATCAGGCCCTTGGCCTCCAACCCTTAGGCTCTCTGGCCTAACAATCACATAAACCCATCGGCTTATACAAACTTGGCTCACTAGCCTATAACACATATTTACAATTTATTTCATACATTAGACTTACAAAGGGCTCGATCTTGGAGACACTACAATCCCCCTCCCCTTATTTCTGCACTATCCCCAGTGCAACCTTACACTGTCTCTGCAAGCTTTTCAAAATTTTCAAAAAGATGCAGGTATTCTTCCCGCATAGCATCTGAATTCTCCCATGTCATGTCCTCAGGACCATACCAGGTCCACTGGACCTTTACAAGCTCTATAGCTCGATTCCTGAGCTGTTTTCTTTTCCTGTCCAATATGCCCATAGGATGCACTTGCAGGACACCTTCTAGTTCCACCTGAATCACATTCCAATCAATAACATGATTAGCATTAGGTATATATTTCTTAAGCAGTGAAACATGAAACATATTATGTACAGTCATAGATGTAGGTAATGCAAGCATGTATGCAATTGGCCCAATCCCTTCCAATATTTCAAATGACCCGCAAAATGTTTCTGCCAACTTGGTGCAACTTCCCAACTTCAGGGAACTCCTATTAGTTTTCACTTTCAGGAAAATGTGGTCACCCACTTTGAATTCTCTGTGGGTTCTGTTACTATCAGCGTAACTTTTCTGCCTGTCCTAGGCATCTTTTAGATTCTGTTTAATTCTTATCATTTGGTCTTCCATCTCTTTGAGCAGCTCAAGTCCAATTTCTACTCTGTCAGCTGGATTATCCCTGCTCACTGGAGTGTTGCACTTTCTTCCATAAAGTGATTCGAATGGGCTCATCATCAATGATGTATGATACCCATTATTGTAGGTGAATTCTACCAAATGTAGGTAGTCTTCCCACCTTGATGGTTTATCCATCACATACATTCTCGGTATGTCTTCTATTACTCTTTTCACCCTTTTTGTCTGACCATCAGACTTAGGATGATACACTGTACTAAAGTTTAGATTCATTCAAAATACCTTAAAAAGTTTAGATTCATTCAGAATCCCTTAAACAGTCCTTTCCATAAATTTGAGGTGATTTTTGGGTCCCTATCAGACACAATTGTCTTAGGAATTTTGTGCAAGTGTGCCACTTCTTTTAAGAAGATATCAACAACATATGTTGCCTTCTGAGTGGTTTTCAGTGGAATAAAATGTGTAGCTTTTGTAATCTTTTCCACCACCACCATGATTGAATCATTCTGCTTGCTTGTTCTAGGAAATCTTGTGATAAAATCCATTGTCACCACTTCCCATTTCCACTCATGAATGGATAAAGGATGCAGCAACCCTGCTGGGTGCCTATGCTCGGCCTTAACTTTCTGGCACTCCATACATCTGACAATGTATTCAGTGATTTATTTCTACAGACCCAGCCAAAAGTAATGGATTTTGACTACTGCCACAATCTTCTAATATCCAGGATGTCCATCATAAGCCACGTTATGAATTTCATTTAGAATTGTCATCTTCAATTCTCGGACATTGGGTACACACACTCTGTTTTTATACAGAAGTAAGCCATCAGTTCCCAAGGTGTAACTTCCTTGGGTCTGTGGTCTCTCACGCTATTGTAGCTTTGCTACCAGACCTCTGTACTACAAATCAACATTTGCAGCTTCCAAAATTTTGTCCTTAATCTCAGTCCTATACATGCTAATGGATGTAGCATGTAATTCGTGCACTTTTCTGCTGAGTGCATTAGGCACCTTATTTTCTTTCCCTTTGATATGCTTGATATCAAAGTCATATTCACACAGAAACTCTAGCCATCTGGTTTGCCTAGCATTCAAAGTCGACTGATCAAATAAATACTTAAGACCATTGTGGTCTGTTCTCAATTCGAATTTCTTTCCCATGAGGTAATGTTTCCATTTCCTCAATGCGTGGATGATTGCTGCCAACTCTAAATCGTGAGTGGCATAATTCATTTCATGCTCTTTTAGATTTCGGGATTCATAACAGATTAAAAATCCCTCTTGGCTGAGAACTCCTCCCAATCCCTCCTTCCACGCATCTTTGCACACCACGAAATCCATATTTGGATCTACAATCTTCAGGATTGGAGTGTTGGTTAATAGCTACTTAAATCACTGGAAACTGCTCTCACACTCTTTAGTCCACTAAAACTTCTTCTCCTTCCTTTGCAAGGAAGTGATAGGGTGAGCTACCTTTGAGAATCTGGATATAAACCTTCTGTAGTGGCCTGCCAGACCCATAAAAGATCTAACTTCTACCACATTCCTTGGCACTGACCATTCTTAGATGGCCTCAACCTTTTCAGGATCCACAACAATCCCCTCTTCTGAAATAATATGTCCCAAGTAATGGATATGCCTTTGATAAAATGAGCATTTGTTCAGCTTGGCATACAACTAGTGTTCTCTCCACACTTGCAACACCATTCTCAAGTGTTTCTCATGCTCTTCCTCTGACTTGGAATATACCAAGATGTCGTCCAGGAAGACTATGACAAACTTGTCTAAATAGTCCCTGAATACACCATTTATTAAGCACACGAAAATAGCAGGTGCGTTTGACAATCCAAACGGCACCACCGTGAACTCATAATGACTGTACTTTGTTCTAAAGGCAGTCTTGTTGATGTCCTCATCATTTATTCTCACTTGGTGATATCCAAATCTGAGATCTATTTTTGAAAATATTTTCGCGTCCTTCAACTGATCAAAAAGATCATCGATCCTTGGCAGAGGATACTGGTTCTTGATAGTTACCTTATTCAATTGTCGGAAATCAATGCACAGTCTGAACATCCCATATTTCTTCTTCACGAATAGGACCAGGGCTCCCAAAGGAGACACACTGGGGTGAATGTACCCCTTCTTTAGTAGCTCTTCGAGCTGCAATTGCAACTCTTTCAGCTCTGGTGTACTCATTCTATAAGGAGCTTTAGAAACTGGAGCTGCACCTGGTATCAAATTTATAGAAAAATAAATGTCCCTCTTCGGAGGTAGTCCAGGTACCTCCTAAAATACATCCTTGAACTCTTCGAGTACCTCATGGTATTCCAGCTTCGAGACTGCATCTCTAGATGCTTCTCCCACACGGGCTGCAAATAATTGACAGCCTTTCCTGTAACACTTCTTTAGCTGCATGGCTGAGATTTCTCTAACAACCACGGCTCTGGGAATTCCTTGGAATGTTACCTGATTTCCCTCTTCATCTAGGCATGTAAACCTCTTGTTACGGTAGTCCAGAAGGGCATGGTGCTGGTTCAACCAATCCATCCCAATTAAGCAGTCGTAAGAGCCTAAAGGCAGAATATTCAATTCAGCCTTAGTGCTCAATCCTTTCATGTCCGCTGAACAGGACTTAACCAATTCAATGAACTTTCTTTTGGTTCCTGTGGCTTACTTCACTAGCCAAGACTTTTCATGTTTTCTTCTTGTTCAACGCAAACTTTCCACCACCCTGGGATCTACGAAACTATGGCTAGCCCCTTAATCAATGAAAATAATGAGTGGTCGGTTGTTAATCACACCTTCCACTTCAATCATGTGCGATTGAAATTCTGTTTTCTTGTTGTCCAGGGCTGCGTAGATCCTTGGCATTCTACTGCCCATATCCTCCATTGTTTCAGCTTGCTGAACAGTATGGATAGTTCTCACTTTATCTTTTCTGTGGGGGAAGTCTATGTACCTATGGTTCCCTTTATAGCCCCAACACTCCATAGGTGGCAGTCTTGGCATCTTCTCACTCCCTTCAAATTTCCTGGTCTCTCTAAAAGATGATTGTCCCCAAGGACTGTTCCTAAAAAAGGGAGGCTTGTTTCCCTTCTTCCTCTGTTCCTTCTTAAACCTCTTCTGGTCATCCCAAGCCTTTCGAAGGATAGGACTTTCTATTTGTTGTTCATACAAGCATTTTTCCCTTCTTATTGTTTCTTCCATAGTCTTAGGATCATCATATTGAATCTTGTCACCAATAGAAGGTGGCAGTCCACTCAGATACCTCTGAATTTTGACAGCCTTGTCTTTGATGAATGGAACATACTTCAGTAGTTCAAGAAAACTTCGTTCATACTCGTCAATGGTCATGCTGCCTAGCTTGAGTTCGAAGAACTCCTTCATCTTTCTGTCATAGTATATTTTGGTCAGGTATTTATTCTCGAAATACTTCTTAAACTCCTTCCAAGTGATATCTTTCTCTCTGATGTGCTGCACTTGCACAAACTGATCCCACCACATGGATGCTTTTCCTTTTAGCTGATACATCGCAATTCTTCCTTCTGCATGTGTAGAATAATTCTACAGTTGGAAATATTTCCTCATGCCCAACAACCATGTTTCGACATCTTCCGCCTTCTTATGTTCACCATCGAACGTTGGAGGCTTGATCTTGTTTATCTCCCCTTTCAATTCATCCATTCCCGATTTTTGGTGTTTTTTGGTAGGAGATGAGCTTGAACTACTACGTGCCTCCCTACTGGAATGCTTCTGGGAGTGACAATTATGTCTGCTACTCCTCCTCGATCTTCTTCTCCTCTCAGGGGTCCCAACACTTCTTGATCTCCTTTTTCTCTCGAGGGTTCTATGAATCTCTATCTTGCTTGAGTCCCTTCCCTTCTCCAATTTCCTTTCTATTCTTTCCAGGCTCTTCAACATTTTTAAGTTGAATTCACCCTGCTGATCCCTGACTTTCATGAGCTTTCGGCTATCAGCTCGGCGTGCTTGGGCATATATTTGCAATCCTTCAATGATTTTCATTATGTGCCCTTCCTTGTCTAATTCTGTTCCATGCCCATTGGATTTCGATCCTTTGACTCCCAGGTTGACATCTCTTCCTTCTCTTTCATCCTCTGAAATGGAGGCAATCCATACCTCTTCCATTTCTATACTCGATGTCGATTAACTGATGTCCTGACACTCATTGAACTCTGCACGCACAATGTGCAATCAATCTGAAGTTTTCCAGGCCTTAAACCTTTAATAAAATCACAATAATCATAAACCAACATGAGTGAGAAACATTTGACTTCACAAGGTTTTTTGAGCTCTGTCGGCTCTGCAACTTTTGGGACTTCGGGTTTTCGGTACCTGGGAGTTCACTATGCAGTGACTCCTAACTTCTTGTTGCTATAATCCCTAAAATCCAAAATTTCGGTATCCTTTCTCTTCGGTCCCACAACACAGTTATCACCCTTAAAACCTATTACGGTTCTTTAGTCTCTGATGGCTTCGGGACTTCAGGACATCGGGACTTCAGGTTTCAGGACTTTGGTTTTTTGGTACCCAGGAGTTCACTATGCAGTGACTTCCAACTCCTTGTCACTACAATCCCTGAAATCTGAAATTCTGATTTACTTTATTCTCCGGGCCCATAGCACAGTTGTCACCCTTAACCATAGTGGTGCGTGGCACGTTCTGGAGGATCCATGTCTCCATTAGTGACGTATTTGGATCCCATCGCTCTTGCTTGTCTTTTCAATTCTCTAGCACGTGGTACACATCCATGCACCCACGTCCATTCCAAGAAAAAATCCAACCCTCTCAGATCTATAACGTAGATATTTTCTGTGTTTTGGGGTTTCGGGCATCGAGAGTCTGTGTATCCCATATCTCGAACTTTCATTTGCCAAAATCCCAAAATTACAATTTACTCATCAACTTGATTCGACGGTCAACTCCCTTCCTATGATCTATGGTGTAGATCGTTTTGGGATTTCGGGTTTTGGGTTTCAGAGGTGTTCCCCTCCCTCACTTCCCATCTCCCGACTTTGTGAAATCCAAAAGGTTTTCGTGACTAACTCGAGCACGACTCCGCCATATATAACGATTGATCCTTCCTCCCATATCTATAGCGTAGATCTTCTCGGGTTTTCAGGAGTTCGTGTTTCGTGATTCCCATGCTCTTGTGCAACTCCAAAGGGTTTTTAAATCCTGCGCACACTTTCCAGATTCGGTGGTCATGAGGCTTTTCCTTCCCTCCCGAATAGATCCTAAGGCTCCAACACTTCTGGTGTGGAATCGTCTCTCCCTGTGGCCATAGACCACACCGGCTGCAGTTTCACAACACTGTTATACCTCCTGAGCTTGTAGGCATGGTCAAGTAACTCCTTGTCACTCCGGATCATTCCAGGGTCCAGAATTGGTCCTCCAAACACAATTTCTCCTCACACCCTCGGTCCAAAGACCACTCAACTGGCCCATCTAGGCTTAGCGTCAAAACCTTGGCTCTGATACCAAATTGTAACGCTATTTTTTCTATTACCAAGGCTTAATTGCTCTGATACCAAATTGTAGCGCTCGTCACCCCCCTTCCAGGGCCAGGCAGGTGCTACCTTGCGGAAAACAACTCATACAAGCCTTATAAAAACAACATGCGTTTAATCAAAGAAACACATTTAAGCTCAGAGTAAGCATAAGAATTATTACTAACATTAATAATCCATGGCAATAACATTAATCCAAATGCACAGCAGAATACATGATAATTATAATACACAGGTATACAAAAACATAATTAAAGCATCATCTGGTACTTATCTTTGAAACAGTGGTAGTTCCACCAACCAAGAGCAGGCCTTCCATGAACCTCCCAGCCTTAGATCACACTGCTCATCAAGATCAACAGTGGGTCACCCCCGAGCTGGGACTAAGCTCCACCCCAAGGTAAGGAATCCTAGGCTAGGCTGAGGTTATAGGGAAAACACATAGTCACAAGGAAGGAATTCTCTCCCAGGAACCACTCATGCTCATTGCCCACAAAATCTCCTTCCCCACATGCTTTTTCCACCCCGGGAGTATACACCTTCTCTGTCACTTAGACAGTCCTTCGGATGCTAACCTCCCTTGCCTTGGGTTACAACAATAGACTAGATCGGATGTCTCCGAGCTCGGCAACTACAGGGTTCCTTCCAGGAGTTCTCTCCTTCCTCTGTGCACTCTCTCACCTGGAGAGAGTCGCTCACAGGCCAAGCCACCTATTCTTCCAACCTCAATCACCTCTCTCAATGAGAGATAGTGTTGCACAACTAGCTAATTGATGTTTATAAAGGATGGATTGGAGGTCTTGCGGGATTGAGGGTGTCTCTATTGCTTGTATGGCATGGAGTTGGGCGATAACACCAGAATGGCCCTTTTTGAGTAGCTTTTCCATGTGATGGGAACTAATGATCTCAGGTGAATCGGGGATGATGCCTTGGAACTTATATTGGTGGCCCTCCTAGTCGAATTGCATGGTTAAGTCTTTAAAATACATGAGAATGGGACCCAAAGTCCATAGCCAGTCTACACCCAACACAATGTCACAACCTCCCATGTCGATAGAAAACACATGGGATTTCAGGTGGTAGTCACCAATTTGGAGACACACGTTTTCACAACTCCCTCCACATTTCATGGAACCACCATTGGCAATCATGATTTGGA
Organism: Picea glauca; assembly: GCA_000966675.3. Lineage (NCBI taxonomy): Eukaryota > Viridiplantae > Streptophyta > Pinopsida > Pinales > Pinaceae > Picea > Picea glauca. Next base: position 118,688 of record JZKD02S1439114.1, on the reverse strand, counting down.
AATTATTGAAAACATGGATGTAGCAATGAGTTTCTTGGGCAATGCGGCGATGAATAAAATTATGGGTGTTGCCACTATCAACCAGAATCATGACCTTTCGATGCTTGATGTAACCGATTAGCTTGAGGGTTTGGGGAGCGGAGAAGCCAGTGAGATCATTGAGGGAAATGACTGGTTCTACTTCGGGAGGGTTTGAGGGAGGGGTTATGTCAGTGGATTAAGGCGAATCAGACACAACGGGAGTTTCTACATCCTCTTCTCAAATATCCTCGGAGATGGCCATAAAAATCTTTTGTTCTTTAAACTTGTGGCCTGGGAAATATTTTTCATCACAGTTATAACAAAGGCCTTTGAGTTTGCGTTCAACCATTTCAACCCTAGTCAATTTTTGGATCTTTAGTGGATCAAAGAGAGTAGTGGGATTTACTGGTTTAGGGCGAGGGATAAAGGAGGGTTTTTGGTTTTGAGAAGATACAACCTGTTGTTCTTCTTTAGCTCTTTTAGTATCCTCCACCCAACTTTGAGGCTGAGCCATGAGGACATGGGTCTGAATCTCATCCTCGAGGCCGCTGATAAAGAACTCTCAGATAAAGGTATCAGACATGCCCTCTGTTCTAAAAGCCAGGCGCTCAAAGGCAATTATAAAGTCTTCCACTATTCCTAATTGTTTCAACTTTGTCAAATGGCCCAAATGGTTTGTGTCAGTGTCAAAGCGTTCATAAAGCTCTGCCACAAAGTGTGTCCAAGCAATATACCCTTGACGAGAAGTTTTTCTCCATTGCCACCATTGCCACCATTCTTGATCTAGATGGAGAACACCATACCGGAGTTTGGCCAAGTCATCTGTAATGTCGTATAAAGATAAATAATGTTCCATTTAGGTTACCCAACCAGTGGGGTCTGAGCCATCAAATTTTGTCACATCCACTCACGGAAGGCGTAGGTCACATTGAAAGTGATGGTTCTAAAAGTTATGGGAATGAGAGGAATGGTAACCTTCAGTATGTGGAGGTGAAGAAGAGGAAGGGTTATCTGTAGGGATATGTAGTTTGGTGTAGAGTGCCAAAAAGACTAATTCGAGCTGGGTGGTGAGGTCTTGTTTGATTTCCTCCATTGAGGATTGCATGGTTGTATTGAGGGTGACAACATTGGCACTGAATTATTTCACTTCTTGTTGGGTCTCTATGAGACCAGATTGCAAGGTGTTGAAGCAAGCTTCCAATTCTTGGCTACGGGTATGGGCCATGAAGATGGGGGAACTAAAAAGGGGTGGGCAGGGTCAAATTTTTTGCCAAAAAATGATATGGATGAATGTGATAAGGGTGAAGAGATGAATCCAATGGTATAGGTCTCAAATAATGGTGAAACAATTTCCATACTTTTTTTTTTTTTACACCTGCGGAGTTATACTCCGGTGTGAAGAATACCGCAGAGAGGAAATGCCAAAATGCTTAACCAGAAAGAAATGTGTATTTACTTGGCAACCTGAACACAGTTGCATAACAATAGATCTTGTCTGTTTTAATTTGTTTATGTTTCTGTCCCCAAGGGTTAGGTATTCAAGGGTTCTACAGACAAGGGTTTTCCCTGTGCTATAGTTCTCTGATATATGTGCGGGGTCCAACAGTAGTACTTGGCCCAATATCTCAGGGCACTAACTAAGGAGGATAGACTGTAACCTTAGCCATACTACATGACTACCTAGGTACTAGAGAGTATCTTCCCGAGTGCTATTCTCGGTGACACTATAGAAGTCAAGCGACTGATCAGTTTATCTAAAGAGGGCTTCATGTAATCTAGGCCAATCCATACATAGGTGCTATCCGATGCACTACCACTCAAAGGGGTACCAACATGGGTTACAAGGGTGGCCAATAGATGTGCGCTTAAGTACCACTTGTATTTACTGCGTGTATGAATCCTTCAATTGCGGGTTTATGTGCGTAACGACAGATCTTTGTGGCTTAAAGATGACAGAATACGTCTCTACCCTGAAAAAAAAAATTAACCCACACTTTCTGTCAAGGAAAGTGCTGTGATACCACTTGTAATATACCAAATATAAATGTATGCAGAACATAAATAAAATGCTAGAAATGGTAGAATAACAACAATATAACCAGAACATTCACCATAATAGCATTGAAATGATAAGAGAATAATAATAGAAATAACACTTTGAATCTGAAAGCAATGTTCATGGGCCTCTTCGAGGGGGAAACCTCCAGTTGAGAAGAGCTCTACTACAATAATATCCAAGCTAGGGTTCTCATACACTCGACTCCTATTTATACTAAAAAGAAGCATCTAGCGGAAGATCCTTCTAGAAGCGGAAGCTTCTATTAGGTCTTCTTACATCAGCCTTATTCTATTTTATTGAAAGGCCTTATTAATATTGACCTTTATTACATCCGAATATATTTTTCTACCTATGTGTGGGTTAGAACCCTAACACAAACCAAGCAAACAAACCTTTTTATTTCGAAGTTACTAGTTGGTGATGAAATCCAATGTTGGTAAATCAAGACAAGAAGGGGTTGGGATAAGAAGGTGGAAAATTTATGTTGACAACCTGCTTAACAGAATTACACCCTGGTGCAAGATACCACACATAATCATGGGTATATCCTCCAAGGATCCCAAGTGATTTTGGCCAACATCGATTCTAGGTACCGTGAAGACTTTCCCTTCCACAATCACCTCATGTAAAGACCCTAGAGAGATAGGCTACTAAGGTTACCAACTACAACAATAATGCCTATGGAAATAGTCGACAATCCGATCCACGCGCAAAGACAGGGTATCTAGCATGAAATCAAATCGAAAGGCTTCCAGTCATAATTGTGGGTATACCTTCAAGCGGCCCCCATAATACACACAATCACTACACCAAGACCAACAAAGCAGGGTGAGTAACTCTGCTAGTCTTAATGCGACCTCAGGTTTGAGCCTTGTGTGAGAAGGGATTCCCAAGACAAAATGTAGCAACTGGATTTGAACTCTCCCTATCATAAGATACTATTGTGTGTTTTGATGATTTGGAGAGTGTACCTCACAACCTATTCTAAAGTGCTATCCTAGCCAATGTTGGTGAAAAATATCCCTAGAAAATAAAAGTTACTAATAAATTTTAAATTTATGTTGTGTTTTAGAGGTTGTTGCTTACTCAAAAAGGGAGATGGAAGTGAAATTGTTGATGTTGTGAACTTGACCCAATAACATGAAAAAAGAGATGAATGTGCAATTTTCAATTCAATGAACTGTAGTTACAGTAGGGATAAGGTATTTCTTTCGAGGTACAACAAGCTACAAATTACAATTCCTTAATTCCAAATGAACACAATTCCAAACAATCATGAACTAAATTTTTTTCCAATTTCTTCTCTTTATAAATATTTCGAATGTAAAAATTTTCGTATAAGGGATTACCTAAAAATAATAAATGAATTCAATTCTTCCTTTCCAAGAAAAAATTAGAGATGTGATAACGAAAGGAAAACGTAATTCAGGAAAATCAAGACATTCTCAACACAATTCCCAAATCAAATTCTTAATGTAGACAAAAGCGAAAAAGACAAGAAAAATCTTTACATAAGAAAGGAAAAAGTGTTTCTTAATCAAAAAATAATATGACAAACAAAATGAATCCAAAACTCAGAACAAACCATATACTCTTCATCAAACAAGAACTCAAATAAGGATCTGAGATTATATCCTCGTGATAATGAGCAAAAGTAAAAACTTGCAAAATGCAAAGAAAGACTTTCAATCCTTGAAAACCAATCACAAGCAAGCTTTAAAATCAAGAATCAATCAATCATGGGCATAGGAAATTCACCCCAGGCTACTAAGGCAAATCTGGGTGGTAAAATACAAGATGACTCACTCCATCAAAATCTACAGGAGTTGTCGCAGGTAGGGTATAAGACAAATATTTATGAGCTAAGGTCATCGCAGGACACTGACAAGGTAGAGTGCGATGTCATCACATTGAATTGGATAGGAAGAGAGCAACGTATCAGTGTCATCGCAAGATGACAATGAGGTACAATACGATGATCTCTGCTAATTTGAAAATTTTGGAAGAAAGGCAAAAAATCTAAAGGAACTTCTAAACCCAGGGAATCTAAATGGATCTCCCATAGACTGAAAGAATGATATTTACTAGAAGAAGGCAAGATAAAGGAAAATGGGAAGAAAAAAATCAAAAGGAGGTCGTATCGCCAGTATGTTCGCCAATTTTGTTATGGGACTTATCGATAAATGGGTACATAAATGGATCTCCCTAGATCCACCTATATCTAGAACAAAATAGAACAGAACATGATGCTTTCCCTAAGCTCTAATCATTGAGTTTACTATCTAGAAAGAGATGGGAAAAATATCATTTAAATATCACTTTGTCTTGTCGTTGTCATCCTAGCTCCACTCCAGTGCTCCTGTGATATTGGATCTGCAAGGGAACACAAGCCAACCAAATTGAAAGCAATAATATACTCAATGAGAACCTATGTATGTGATCAAGGAATCATACAATAAAACGATATGAGTTTTATGGGAAAGAAACATATCACTGTATTATATAATAATGAAAGTGGAGATTACAACCAAAGACTTGATGTTGCAAGGTCCCCTTCCGATGAACCTTTGCTCCAACACACACTTGCTCCAATCTTGAATGAAGAATATCGACAATGACTTGATAAGTTGAAATGAAGCCCTCAAGTATGAACTGAAGTAGAATTCCTCATCCAATTCTTGGCCTATTCAATAATAATCTTTCTTGTATCAATCTTCTATGCTTAACATTTTCCATGAGACATCCCTCTTTATATAAAAGAGAGAGAGATGGTTAAAGAGATTAGGATGATCCCACCAAATAAAAAAAGCGAGTAAGATCCCAACCATACAGAAGCCACCTCACCTTCTAGAATATCCCCTTCTATAACTTTCATGAAACTTAACCTTTTCTTATCCTTTTGACATTGTCACACCCCAACTTTAGGGCATCTTGCAGAGACATCACAATATAGCTTTGGGGTAGATGGCAATGACCAGGCATTGTCGCACCCTACTTATGGTGTAGCCTGTGACGACCCTCCTTGACAAGGTTTTTGATAAGATAAAGTCATCCACTTTCCTCCTGAAGAAAGGCTCTTTTTGGGAACATGAACACATGTTGTCAATGGATCACTAAGATGACCAAAATAATGTGTAACAGGGGAAGCCTCCCCCCCCCCACACCCCCGTTACGAAATGGAATCCAAGTATGGATGAAACAAACATCTAAAATAGGAATATAATCAAGCTCCACAACTAACATGAGAAGTATTGTTCCATTTGATAGACCCACCCTGCTGGGTTGGATCCATCAAATTTATGCATGTAAAATTTGGGAACCTTATTACAAGAGTGTGGCGAACCCCAAGGGGAGTGAGAGGAATGTGTATTTTCATAGTGGGAATGTCGAGGGTTCTCTACATTGGGCTCAACCTACTTACATTTTTTGAATGGTTGGATGGCTTCAAGGATGGTTACTTGTACTTTTGCATGGATGGATTCTTTGACTTCTACTCGTATGTCACCAGGAATGAATTCCATGTTTGTTTCTAAGTTGGACACATTAATCTCCTAGTATTCTTGGATATGATCTCGGGTTTTTGACATGGTAGTGACTTATGTAGTAGATGAGGTTTTAGGATGTAAATTGATACCACAAAAAGAGATATGTACGAAGGTTATCAGGACAAATATAGGAGTTCAATGGGATAGGTGTCAAATAAGGGTGTCTCAGAAACAGGTGGGAAAACAGAGAAAAAAAAGTATTAAAAGTGAAGGGTACCACTATGATCAAAATGAAGAGAGAACTGCAATGGAATAGGTTAAAAATAAGGGTGTTGACAGGCCCCAAACCTTTTTTTTTTAACTCATGAATAGTTATAGTCAATCCTGAATACTTCTCGGTGGCGAAATTCCCAAATTATCAATAATAAAAAATGTCAGCAAGGAGTGTTTATACAACGAAAAGTTTTTATAGGGGCCAAATTGTAGTGCAATAGATCATTTTTTGTTTTCCCAAGGGTTAGGGTTTGCAGGGTGTCTATATTCAATGGCTTTCCCTAAACTATAACTCTCTTATATGCGTTTGGAATCCAATAGTAGTACTCGGCCCAATATCTCGGGGCACCAACTAAGGAGGCTAGACCATACCCTTAGACATACTACCCGACTACCTAGGTACACGAGAGTCTCTTCCTAATTGTTGTTCTCAGTTTTTGGCAGCAGACCAAAGCGGAAAGAAGGATGATCGTGGGGAAATAAACCATGCAGAAAGTGAAGCAACCTCTGGAAGGAAACGCAACATGCATGCATGAAAGATAGATTGCACAAGGAAAGTGATAGCTAGAAGGAGGAACAACACATGAACATGGGAGGAAGACCTAACGTTGGTAGAGTTAGGGTTTTGGTAATTAATTGTAATGGTTGAAGAGACAAAGATGTATAAATACTGATACTGAGGTATTGTGGACGATTTCTGTATTTTTGAGGAATTTTGTAGTTGTTTTGGTTTAGTTAGTAGTTGGCTTTGCAATATCGTAGATATGTATGAGTTGATGCGATATGTAATGTTTTTGTATGAACTATTTTGTAAGCTATTAAGCTAGAGGAGAGGAGAGAAGGTAGATCTTGAGGATTAGATTGCAAGATGAGGAGCCAGGTGTAGTCTAGTTCACCTCATATAGATATTACCCATCTGAGGGGAATTGTAAGTGTGTGGTGTTGTAAATGTAGAACTACCATAATAAAAGAGACAAGAGACAAATCTTTGTGGACGTAGCCCAGGAGGGGGTGAACCGCGGTAATATCTGTGTAATGTGATGAATGCATGCATATCTTTATCCTCTTTCAATAGTTAAATGTTGTGTTAATGGGTGAATGGGTTATTATATTGTTATGAAATATGGTTGCTCTATTTAGGAATTAAGTTGTTGAAGGTAATGCGTAGTCGTGAATAATAGTAGGTTGAACTCACAAGTATAATAGATGGTTCTGAATATAGATCTCATGTCTCATACTCAATCCTTGGATGTAAAAACCTGAGTCTTACATCCACCCATTAAAGCTATCTCAGGTGAGATTGTGCAACACATCCATGTGTTGCGTTGCCTTATAGTTGATAGTTTTAGAGGCTTTGTTGGAAACCCGCAATACGTGAACCCTGGGTCAATAAGAAGCTCAGAGTAGAATAGGGGAGAGTAACCAACAAATGGTTATGTTTTTGTTGGTAGGAACAGAGGCGGATTGAGTAGTTGATATAGGTTGAGTGAGGAACGAGCAAAGAAAAGAAGAGAGCAATGATCGATTAGAAGGAAATGTTGAGACCGTGGAACCCTACGAAAGAAGAAATCAAAAGTTGGTTGAGAACCAAAGAGCTAGAGTTTTCATAGAAAGACAATATAAACCCTAGAATAACACCCCGCAAATATCTGGACAAATACAGGTTTATTGATTTTCACAAAGTCTTTTTCTGTGACTTTCGACATCTATTGCAGGAGTGGATACTAAGGTTGAACGATAACCACACAACGAACTGCGTTTGACAGCTAGAGTGGACCCCAATATAGATTGTGCAGTTACAATAGGCGAACAACAAGTTTAGCCGTGCTGTAGAATTTTGGCTTGATAGTATTGTGGTAGGTGTCATAACAGAGTTTGCAGTTGACATAGCGAAGTCATACATTGCGGTGGACCACAAATTTCTATGAGGACCTCGAGGAGGGTACATTTGATCACTGTATACTTCTATTAATATACTTCTATATAACAAAGGTGTAATGACAATGGAATTAGAAAACTAAATTTCCCTGCATGCATCTGGGAACGGGGGAAGCACTAATAGAGAGAGGAAGAATGGAAGGAGGTAAGGATAAGGGAAAGAAAGAGGAGTAAACCTTGGACCCGATCATGATGAACAATGACCAGATCAAGTGGATATTGGTGTCAATGGGAAGGATGCATAGCAGAGTACCCGACCAATACAAGGTAAATACCAAGAAAAGAGTTGTAGCCGTGAGTGAAGTCTTGGTGAGTGATGAGGAAGAGGTAGAGGATCTTTGGGCTGTGGAGAAGATTGAGGAAATCCTACTCACAACATATGAGAGGAAGACGAGAGGTCCAAGAGCGGGAGGAGAAGGCATCCATCCTATCCATATTAATGTCAGTGTGGAACCCATAAACCCATGTGTGACTAATACACCAAAGAAAACACCAGCGTTTGGACAACCAAAGTTCGGAGGAAATCTGACAATAGGAAGTACATCTACACAAGGATAAACAACTGGAGGAGCTAGTCCAGGCAGCAGTAGATAAGTATCTACACCATGCAGAGGAGGTAGTAGTTCAATATTTAGAATGCCAGGACACAACCCCACCATCAGGTTACCAAAATTTTGGGGAGAAGTAACAGAAGACCCTGAGAAGCATTTTTTCATTTGTGCAAAGATATGGGAAGCAAAATAGATCATTGATGAAGATACCAAAATCATGCAGCTAGCTATTATGCTAAGATACTGCGCACTAGACTGGTACATGAGTCTTAACACAAATAGTTCCCCTGGAATGACAAGGACACTAGCCGACATTAAGAATTTATTAATAAATGAGTTCTAGAAGCTGATCTCAAAGGATCAGTACATGAATGAGATGATTGAAATAAGATAAAAACTAGGAGAGTCTGTATGGGAGATCGATCAGAGATTCAAGCGATTGAAGGGAAAGTTAAAATACCTTATGACCGATATGCAACATCAACACCTATATGTAAACTCACTACTCCCGCACTTAAAATACCCTTTACGACAACAAAAATTTCAGATGTAGGCAGAGGCTCTGCAGGTAGCCTTGCAACTGGAAGAGAACCAGTACTAGCAGATAGGCCCAACGATCGAGGAATTGAAGGAGGATTTCAAGAATCTAACATTTCAGCTGAACTAGAATAAGAACAAGGACAAAAAAGAAGTCATTTTGTGTACCACATGTAGAATAGAAGGACACCACAAGAACGAATGCCCAACATTCATGCAGTATATGGTAGTATGTATGACAAATTGATTACCACCGGGAGGACTATGGTGTGAAATATGAAAAAACCTGGGTCATGAACCTTATCATTGCACGATGATACAAAAATACTAGACAGTCCCGAAGAGTTCATATTGCACCTTTTGTAAGTCAGTGGGCCACGACGATAAAGATTGCAGAACTATGGAGCTGATGTGAGAAAGGACATCAGATGCATATATAGTATAGGCCAAGATGATGACTGGGAAAGAAGCGCCACATTTCAATCTAGTCCCAGCTCCATACAACACTACGCAAGAACATTATAATACTGCACAAAAACTGTACAATAACAAACATATGTAGTACAACCCGACACAGCCTCAGTACAATACCGCGCAGTATAATCCGGAACCCTAGTATAATGCGTTGATAGACGATCGAGTAGGCTACAGAGGAGGAGGAAAATACATAGGAGGTTTTATATGAGGTAGAGGACCAGTCACATGTCACAATTGTCAACAGCCAGGACATTATGCATAGGAATGTCCACTACCACCAACAACTTGTTTGTATTGTCGAGCATCAGACCATGATAGAGAGGAATCTCCAACCTTACTAGTAAAGAGTCAGGAAAAGAGGAATAAAAACAACCAAAATGTTCAGTGGATCTCAGCTGAAGGAAGGGATGAAGGACAAAATATCAACATAGTCACTCATGGAGGAGCTAAAAAAGGCACTGATGCAGTTCGACAGGAACCAGAACAAAATCAGTGGGTGAAGAAGAACACTAAACCAAAAAAATCAGTTTGATGCGCAGAAGGAGAAAGAGATATTCAAGCAAGCCAGATAATAATTTCAGAAGGAGTACATGTCATCGAGTTCAACTACGCAGCAAGACAAGGAAGCACCAGAATACAAGATGCCTCCATCATTGGATCATACCAATAGGATGAAACCCATGGGACAAGTAAGTATAATCAAAGTATTTTTGCAATCATGCATAAAGGTATTAAGTGATCCCTCATCTGTGAAAATATTGCAAAACACACTAGAAAAATGTAGCAATAAGACGAAAGAAAAGCTAGAACCAAATACAGTTAATCACCTACACACAAGAAGAAGAAAAAGTAGGGAATTTAGACTGAATGATAACATTGGGGATTTCAATATGGGAGACATAATACTGGATCTAGGATCGGAAGTGAATGTATTACCAAAGAAGACATAGAAATGCACAGGAGAACCAACATTAGGATACTCACCTGTCCAATTGAAACCAGAAAACCAACATAGAGTCGTACCAATTGGTAGACTGAAAGGAGTGATAGTAGATATTGATGGAATGTGCACTAAAGTAGACTTTGAAGTCATTGAAATAGTGGACAACACAACACCTTACCTAGTGTTGGTTGGTCTGGATTGTGTGTTTGAAAACCAATCCATAATCAATTTCAAAACCAGGAAAATGACATTTGAGTCCGGAGAATATAGGGTCATCGCACCATTACACCCATCAAAAGGGGAGAGGTTTGTAGAACCTACTTGCCTAGACTTAGAGGAAATCAGCCAGTTGTATAGAAGAACTACACGCGATGAGAATTACATAAACCCAACTACAGATGGGGTACTCAGTTGGAGGAGCATTACTTCATGTGCAACAGACTCAGACATCAGGTTAGAGAACTGGCAGTAGAGGCTACATGAAGTATCCACGCGAAGATGTGAAAGAATAGACTGCGCAGTAAGATGGGTAGGCACAAAAATCAGGCAACCACACAGTTTCCATAGACTAAACGATTTGGAAACATTCTTGACATAATACGAAGATGAAGTGTTAGATAACTAGAGACTATTATCACTTGACTTAGCACTTAAGGCCACACCTACAAGATGGTGGGGCACACACAAGGAGAGAATCACAGATTGACACCAATATAAGCAGTGATTGCACATAAGGTTCAACGTAGAATAGAAAAACAACAAACAACAGAAATATGAAGGACAAGGGACACCAATGAAACACTTGGAGAAGTACAAAATGTTATGGAAAATGACACCCCCTGAGGAACGGACTCATTACTTCATACACACTCTAGAGGGAATACCTGCAAATTGGTATACAGACCAGGAATTACGCAAGGGAACTGCACCCTAGACGACATTGAAACAACATTTTTCAATCACTTTATCATTTGAACATGAGAACCCCAACATAGACGCAACCCTTAAATGGATTAGAGGAGTAATATTCATCAAATAACCAGAAGTACAATTGATCACAGAAGAACAACAGTGGAGCAAACAAACAGTCAAGGACATGTTGGCATGTTACCATTTACAGGAGGAAGCACCAAATGAAGATGATCCATTTGATATTCATATCAAAGAAGTAGAAGGTGAAAGAGATGTGGAAGGCCCACCCATAGAATTCAAAGTTATTTCCGTGTTGATCAAGGTAAATAAAGTAAACATTGGGACAACTAAGTAGCCCAAAATGGGTAGCATTGGGGATTACTAGGATGAGCAAACAGTAGAAAGAATCACAGAGTTGTTGCACAAATACAATGACCTATTTCCCACAACATTTACAGAGATGAAGGGTATATCCGGAGAACTAGGATAAATGAAGATACCACTCAGACCTGACGCGAGACCTATTAGACAACGACCCTATATATTGAACCCAATATATAAATAGAAAGTCAAAGATGAGATCGACAGGATGCTTGAAGCCGACATCATAGAACTAGTGGAGGAGTTAGAATGGATAATTATGATGGTAGTACAGGAAAAGAAATAGGGTGGGATTAGGATATTCGTCAACCTGAGGAAGTTGAACGATGAATTCCTGCACAACCCATTCCCTACACCATTCATCGATGAAGTGTTAAAGAATGTGGGAGGACATGAAGCTTACTCATTCACTGATGGATTCTTAGGCTATCATTAGATTAAGATAGCATGGGAGGACAGATACAAGAACACATTTGCGACATAATGGGGATCTTATCAGTACACGGTCATGTCGTTTGGACTGAAGAATGCACTAGCAATATTCTCCAGAGTGGTCATCGCAACATTTAAAGAATTCATCCATCAATTTATGGAAGTATACCTAGATGATTGGATAGTCTATCTTCTGTTGAAAAACCATGTGGAATTTTTATCACTGATGTTAGAAAGATGCAGACAGTGCCATATATCACTCAATATAAAGAAATGCATATTTGGAACACCGTTTGGGATACTATTAGGTCATATAGTAGGCAAACAAGGTTTATTAGTAGATTCGACAAAGATCACAGTCATTGTTAACTTGCCCACACCAAAAATAGTCTATCAGCTAAGAGTGATGTTAGGACACATAGGATACTACAAGAAATTCATCAAAGGATATGCGCAGATCACAGGACTGATGGAAAAGATGCTAAGGAAGGATACAAAGTTTCAGTGGAATGACGAGTGTCAACACGGTTTGGATACCTTGAAGGAAAAGATGGTTACTGCACTGATATTGGTATTTCCAGACTGGGAGAAGACATTCCAAGTGCATGTAGATGCATCATCCATAGAACTTGGAGATATTTTGGAATAGCCAGGAGTGGGAGACTTGGATCACTCGATAGCATTTGCGAGCATAAATTTATCAGACTCAGAAAAAAACTATAACACTACAGAGAGAGAAGGCCTAGCCATGGTCTATACACTGTAGAAGTTCAGGCATTACTTATTGGGAAAACACTTTAAGATGTTCATAGATCACTCATCCCTAAAATACCTAGTCAGCAAGCCAGTGTTGGGGGGACGAATCTGTCAATGGTTACTGCTATTTCAAGAATTTGACTTTGAAGTAATAGTTAAACCAGGAAAATTGAATGCAGGACCTTACCACCTATCAAGGGTCACAAATGGAGTAGAACCTACGAATATCGAAAACAAATTTCTAGATGCACAACTATTCTTAGTAAATATTGTTGATGAATACTTTGTAGACATCATTCAGTACTTGAGTACAGGTACTGCACCAAAATAATATAGCACCGCACAGAAGAAAAACCTAGTAGTCCACGCGATCGACTATCAACTGATTGCAGGACACTTATATAAAATGGGCACAGATAGCAACTTGTGAAGATATGTGTTAGAACACGAAAAACCAAGAGTCTTACCAGAATCCCATGAGGGAATAGAAGGATGGCATTATGCAGGTAAATCTACCTTATAGAAGGTATTGCACATAGGACTATGGTGGCCAACGATTCACAGAGACTCGAAGGAGTACTACCAAGGATGTGATGTCTTTCAAAGGGTAGGCAAACCCAACAAAAGGGATGATATGCCATTACGAACACAAGTAACATGATAGGGATTTGACAAGTGGGTAATAGACTTTGTGGGACCAATCAACCCACCCACAAAAGAACAGGGGCTCAGTACATTATCACCACGACGAAATATTTAACAAGATGGGTGGAAGCCACACTAGTAAAGGATTGAAACAAATAAACAATAGTGCACTTTTTATTTGAACACATAATCACCAGATTTGGGTGCCCAAGAGTTTTGATGAGCAAACAAGGCACACACTTCATAAATAGCACCATCTGCGTGATGACTGAATATTTTGAATTCCATCATCAGAAGAGCACACTGTATCATCCATAGGCAAATGGAACAGTGGAAGCCTTCAACAAAATTATGGATAATGTGATGACAAATATCTGTAATGTCAACAGAGATGATCGGGACCTCAAAGTACCTATAGTATTATGGGCATATAGGACTACATGTAAAAAGTTGATAGGGCACATGCCATTTAAAATGGTTTATGGCCAAGAAGCAGTGGTGTCATTAGAATGTTTAGTACTAAGCTTGTGCATAGCAGCCATCACCCAAATGACCGAATGAGGCATAATACAAGAGAGACTGAATCAATTACTGACCATGGAGGAAGACCGAATCTTGGTAGGATTCTGCCAATAAGTTCAGAAATCAAGAGACAAAGATCGACACGATAGACACGTCCAGAAGAAGGCATTCAAGGAAGGATATCTAGTACTGATGTATGACAACAAATCATTTTAGCACCCAGGAGAGCTCATAATGCATTGGTTAGGATTGTACGAGGTAAAATTTGTCACAAAGGAGAAGATGTATAGTTATGAGATTTATTAGGTGTAGAACTCAGAGGAATGATCATTGGGAGCCAACTAAATCTATACAAGGACAGTCAACCATCCACCGCACAATAAAATAAAATAAAAAAATATAAAAAAAAGAACAAAAAGGAAACAAAACCAAAGAGGGTGTAGTGTGCCAAAGGAAGAACGACCACACAAATTTCGCAAGGAGAAGGAAAACGATCACATACAAAGGGAAACAAGTGGGAAAAGGAAATTCGGAAAAAGCAAGATGATAGGACAACACTAGGAAGAATTAAAGGATGGCAAGGGCCGATGGGACATCACATTAATCACGCCAACTGGAGATGACAAAGAAAGAGTAATGGAAAGTACGAAACTGAAGGAGATGCATTGAATCGATAATTACGGTGCATTAAACCCAAAACCAAGGAAACGTCCTCGATAAGCTTCATGGGAAATCCATACAACACACAAACGCGGGAGTCCATAGTCTATTCATGAAGATAGAGCAGATAGAGAACGACATAGGCTAAAGAACATAGAGTGAGTGCACAAAGATCACCGAGACCATCTGAGTCCAAAAGACAGTTGAAAACATTACATACCGCATCAACTCATACATATCTATGATAATGCCAATCCAACTAGTAACTAAATCATTACATAGGGGATTTTCTAGTTTTTTTGATTTAGTTACTAGTTGGATTGGCATTATCATAGATATGTATGAGTTGATGCGGTATGTAATGTTTTTGTATAAACTATTTTGTAAGATGTTGAGCTAGAGGAGAGGAGACAAGGTAGATCTTGAGGATTAGATCACAGTCTAAAGAGCCTGGTGCGGCCTAGTTTTCCTCATATAGATCTTACCCATCTGAGGAGAATTGTAAGTGCACAACACTGTAGATGTAGAACTAGTATAATAAAAGAGTCGAGAGCCAAATCTTTGTGGGCGTAGACCAGGAGGGGGTGAACCATGGTAAAATATGTGTAATGTGATGAATGCATGCATATCTTTATCCTCTTTTAGTAGTTAAATGTTGTACTAATGGGTGAAGCATTTATTATATTTCTATGAAATATGGTTGCGCTATTTAGGAATTAAGTTGTTGAAAGTAATGCATAGTCACGAATAACAATAGGTTGCACTCACAAGTATAATATATGTTTTTGAATACATATCTCAAGTCTCATACTCAATATTGGGTTGTAAACACTTGAGTCTTACAACCACCCATTAAATCTATCTCGGGTGAGACTGTGCAACGCATCCATGCATTGTGTTGCCTTCTAGTTTACTAGGAGGGCCGATATCTTTAGAGGCTTTGTTGAAAACCCGAAATACATGAACCCTGGGTCAATAAGAAGCTCAAAGTAGAATAGGGGAGAGTAACCAACATCGGTGACACTATAGCATTCAGGCGACCGATCGGTTTATCTATGGAGGGCTTTAGGATGCCTAGGACGATCCGTATACAAGTGTTTTCTAATGTGCTACCACTCGAAGGGATACCAACAGGGGTTACAAGTGTGGAAAATATATATGTTCTTAAGAACCACTTGTATTTCCTACATGTATTACTCATCGATCATGGGTTTATGCATGTAATGAAAAATCTCTGTAGCTTAAAGATGTCAAAATATGTCTCTACCCTGGAAAAAAAATTACCCCACAAGTCTTTCCCAGGAAGGAGCTATGATACCACTTGTAATATTCCAGATGTAAGATAATATGTAGAACATAAATATTTAGCAAGCAATGGAAGAAAAACAATGATATATCCAAAACAATACTAGAATAATACCAAAATAACACCAAAAAGAGAACCTTTATTAATGATAGCAATGTTCACTTGCCTCTTTGAGGTGGAAACCTCTAGTAGAGAAGATCTCTATTACAATAATATCCAAGAAAAAAATATCCAATGCCTCCTACTCTTACTTATACTATGTCTAACTTATAAGGAAACTTCTAGAGGAAGTTATTTCTAGAAGAAAAATCTTATATTAGGTCTTCTTAGATTGACGTATTCTCCTTTATTTATTAGGACTTATGGACTAATGTCTCCCTTTATTACATAGACAAAATATCCTACTAACTAATGACCCATGGAGAGGGGTTAGGATCAGATCTTAACAATATCTGACAAACATGTTCATTGGATATCCTACATCCACATAGTATATCCGATGGAGGTGTCATACCTTCTAAGAATATGTATGTCAGAGGGTGGTTCAGATATACAACTAATATGATGTCGGAGGGTTTGTTGGATAGTCAATGATCCTCTAAGGGTTCGTCAGATATCCGACAAACCTCTGTATTTTAAAAAAAATTAATGAAATTAACCCAAGAAGACAATACTCCTTCCCTCTATAAATTCACTTCATAGATATTCTATGAAGATCCTAATATTAACACCCTCTTTGGCATTCTCAATTCATTTCCACAATGGAAATCTTATGGGGGATCAAACTAGTGAAAGTACACAATGACTCAAGAAATGTAGCAATTGAAGACTATGAACATATGTTCTCTTACCAATCCCAATAGATGCAATGGACCCCAGTCCATAATTTTCCTTTTAATATACATACAACTATAATGGGAACATGGCCTCTCTCATAGTTGTGGTGAAGCTTTGATATGCTCCTCAACTAGTATATGAACTATTATTAACTAGTTCTACTTGGTGTTGTCATCACATGTGTCACATATCCAACCCCATAAGTACTTTTTAAAGGATGGGGTATTAAATTTTTTATTATTCTAATGATCTTAAATATTCTTTATCAAAACTCCATCATATTATTCTTTTCAATATATTTCCAACGATGGTAAGTTCGCTCAGAACTGAGCTCTAGAACGAAATTTACGACCTTTCAAACTTCTCAGGTTTACATAGGCAACATCTCTCTTACTACCACGTGGCATCCATGTGACATCTCATTGTCTGCGCTAACTGATGTCGTGACACCCTGGTCCTAACATGGCACTATCCTAGCTTTCCACACTATAACTTCATTCCATGCAGGCCTACAACCATCATTGCTCAGACCTTCTTCCCACACACTCTTCACTTACCTTCGATGAATATGGTATCGAGGAATATTCCCTCTCGATACCATTCATTCACAGTTTGAGTAGTTCATGTAGTCTCACTACCCCAAACCCAAGTTATCAAGGAATATTCCTTTCCCATCGATGCACGTTCTTGATGCACTTAAGGTATCCTGACCAACGGTTAAGATCCATTCGGTGCCTAAGGTTTATGTGTCCTACTAGAGCCCACTCAACTCGTCAACCATTTAAGGACCGACCTCTGTTTTTATAAGGGCCTCCTAGTTGCCTTGCTGAAAATATGTGTCATTTATGAAGTCAATACTCTGTCTCCTAATGTGACATGTGTCTTAGTATCCACTTGACCCATGGACCCATCAAAACTTGCCATGTCATCATAGGGTGCATAGGCTCGCTCGACCATAGATTAACATTTGTTCATTTTCTATAAAATAATTAGGAGACTTTACTAATACTTTCTTAAAATACCACTCGGTATTTATGTATTAGATCTTCATTAGGGATAATTAGTATTCACTAATTATTTACCCCCAGAATTACATTTTTACTTAATAATTTTGTCCTGGTAATTAATGGGGATTTACTTTTTCTTTCTTTCCCATAGAAGTAGTTTAGTACTAATTCAATTATTACTCATAACACAATTATAAGTGAGTGTATTATATCATGGTAAGGTTAGTTAGGCCATAATATAATTGAATTTATTAACCTTAATTAATGTATATAATTCACCATCCCTGACATGTAACCCCATACCTAAATTTCACGTAATTTCACATAATATTCAATATATGTAATTTCTTTTATTTGAAATATTATACCATTTCAAATATAATGCCCAAGACTCTTCAGATTCATACTCCTATCTCTTCGGAGTTGTACTCCAAACCCTTTGGATTCAACTCCGAAATGGTGAACTCCAACAGGTTTTAAAAATGGCGTTTTATTTATTATACATTGCATGTTATACCAATCCATGCCTTTGTTTAATATAAACTATCATTTTAGGTAATTTAAACCTCCTCCATGTGCCACATTTTTAATCTTACAATATATGAATTGTCATATTCAATACTCTAAGTAGTAGTAAGTTTTGAAACTCTTCTGAATCAACTTCGAAAAGGGTTTTGGAATTTGCATTAAATCAAAATATATATACATATATTTTAATATCATATCAACTCAAGATTTATTTTCTCTTGAAACACATGTGACCCCTTTCTTACTCCTAACACCAATCATGAAAGGGATAAGATTTAATATTATATTATATTTAAGTTCTCTCGTCGTTACTCCGATGACCAATCATGAGAAGGCAAGGTTAAACATTATATAATATTTAAACTTCATAACAATCATTCCATCGCTCGGATGGCTTTGGACCTTCATCGAATGCTCACTTCCCCTCACTCTGAATGGTCAACTCCAAAATCCAATTACAAATAGGAATAAGTTAATGTTTAATATTGTATTGTCTAAACTATATTGGCCATCACACTATGAACGTTGTCTCTCTTCTTTGTGTTCCGATGAAATGAAAATTGTAATAATAATAAATATATATTTATTCACATATTTTTTTGTTGGGAAAATAAGAGGATTTACATAACTCTACGTATTTGAACGCTAATAAATAAATATACCCTAGAATAATAAAATTCCTTCAATAGTAATGAACTACCTATGAAAAGTATCAACTCTATAAATGGGGAAATTTTGAGCATAGTTAAAACTTTTTCACAGAGGGAAGGATTTCAAATTTCCATTATTCACGCACTAGTCATGAACTTCATAAATTTAATAAATGAAATAATAATTCAAATATGAGAATATTTAGATGTTAATTTAGGAATTTTACCTATATTTACTGGGGTTAGTTATTATTCCCAATCTTTTGCTTTGGAAATCACATTTATAGGGTAATTTCTGGTAAATTTCCTCTCTTTACCAAATTCTAAGGGAATTTATTCATCCACAATATGTAAAATTTGTAAATTTCATTTTTATTTCAAATTTAGAAACTTAAAGTGCATTCACATTCCTTTCCTAATGTTTGTTTGTAAAAAAAAATACTTTTCCTCTTCTCTAATGTGTGACTTGCTCTCTTATTTTCAAGTAGGGGTCTTGTCTTCCTTCAATTTTTGAGTCTAGTAGATATTTTTCTAGACCAATAGAGTGGCCCAAGCCAACTACCCACCCTTTGAGTTTCTAATAGAAAATTGGACTTCCATAATTACCAAGTTGTTTTGTGATGACTATGGTGGCTTAAATTTACTAATATTTGAGGATTAGTTCATATAGACTAATACAAGTGATCAACCAACATTCTGCTCCAAATTTGAATACAAATCCATTACTAACAACTTACTTTTCTAGACAAGGGCATGCAGAAAACCAACGACATAATTATGATTTCCAAATATTTACTTCATATTTCCAAGCCATCCAAACAATCAGAGTCACTCATTTTGTCATTTAAAAAAGATAATAATTTATGCAATCATCTAACACATGAAATCCATATTATAAAATATACCAATCAAGATAATACAATCCTCAGAAAAACACTCATCTGAAACATAACATTTGTTGGAAACTGCTAAAGGGTGTTACGTTTTCCACCCAACCATAGGCACAATTGTTCTTGGTGCATTCTAGAACTGGCCACCCCCTAGCCAGATCACGATGCAATGAAAAATAGGTTCTTAGTTTTATTAGAAAAAAAAGAAAAGAAAATGGTTACTCTCCTTCTCCCGTAGGAACCAGGCAGTTTGCTATTGTATCCACCAAGAAAGGGGACCTGTTGTGATTTCTCATTCAATCACTGAATTTCTCTACTGCCCCATTTATCATATTGATTAGAGAATGCTTCCCAATAGTTCATGTACCCAAAACTATTTTTTTTTATCAATTATCTTCATAACTAGATATCCTCACGTGCTCTACATCTTGAGAAATGGTCACCAGACCCATTTGTGTGCCTTGTATGCCCTCTGCCCACAATTTTTCCTCTCTTTCTTTTCTTCTACAAAAATATTACGTTGGTTCGTTTTCCAATTCATGGGTCATATCAGGAAATTTTTAGATGGGGTACTTTGTTCATCTCCTCATTGACTCTTGAGGAAGACTTGCCAACTACCAACTTGACTGGTAATGAAATTCTATGGGACATGGGACCATTCAAGGTCTAATAAATTTAAATCCAACATAGTACTAGCCCGGCAGGGGTCATCTCAACCATTAATAATTCGACTGACCATTCCCTCTCATGCATAATAGTATGTATTGGAAACCCCTTCAACAATTATGCAACGATTTCCATTTTA
>JZKD02S1439114.1:72568-98023 GCA_000966675.3 Picea glauca | reverse complement strand
ACAATAGTGAACAAAAACATGTATGCATTTTTCATGGCATCCTCCATTTCCCATGTAGCTTCATATGGACCAAAGTGTTTCCACTACACCTTGATCTATGCAATGGTTATGTTCATGAGTGGGGTTTATTTCCTGTCTAGTATGCATTGTGGCTCTAGATTCCCCCTTTGGTTCCACATGAATTATAGACCAGTCAATTATATTATTAGAATCATGTACATATTCCTTTAGTAACGAAGCATGGAAAACATTATGCACTTTCATTGTGGGAGGAAGTGCTAGTCTATATGCTACAGGTCCCACTCTGTCCAAAATTCAAAGGGTCAACAAAATCGAGGTGTCAACTTGGAAAAAGTTCCCATTCTCAAGGAAATTATTCTAGACCTAATTTGGGGATACACATGATCCCCTACTTTGAACTCTCTAGGAGTCCTATTTCTTTTTGTATAGCTTTTATGTCTTTCCTGAGCTATTTTCATATTCAATTTTATTTGAACTACTTATTGTTCCATTTATCTTATATTATCTAGAACGAGTGTAATTCTGTCCACTGGGTTATTCTATCTGATTGGAATATTGCATTGTTTACCATAGAGATCCTCAAAAGGGCTCATCTTCAATAACTCTCGATAACCATTGTTGTAGGAAAATTCTACTAGTGGTAGGTATTCTTCCCATTTCCTAGGTTGATGCATCAAATGCATACTTAACATGTTCTCTAACACTTGGTTTACCCTCTCTATTTTTCCATCAGTTTGAAGGTGATAAGATATACTAAATATCAATTTAGTCCCAAAACCAAAAAATAAAGACTTCAAAATTTTGAAGTAAATTTGGTGTCTCCGTCTGATATTATTTCCTTGGGTATACCATTTAGTTTAAATATCTCTTTCATGGAAATATTGGCAATATCTATTTCCATGAAATTTGACTTTATAGGAATAAAGTGAGAGGACTTGCTCAACTTATCCACAAATACCACAATGACATAATTTTTTTGGATTGATTTAGGTAATCCGGTAATAAAATCCATGGAGATGGCTTCCCATTTCCATTTTGGAATTGGTAAGGGATGCAAAGGCCTGTTGGGTTCCTATGCTCCACTTTAGCCTACTGACATTCTAAAAATTTATTTAAGTAATCAACTATGTCCTTTTTCATTTCTCGCCAATAAAACAATTTCTTAGTGGTTGTGATCATTTTCTGATAACCAAGATGTCCAGTATATGGTACTTTATGTAGTTCATCGATTACGAGCCTCTTCAATTTGTCACAATTTGGAATATACCACCGAACTTTGTAAGTTACTAGGCCATCATTAAACAATCAATATCCCTCATACTTCATCCTAGTGGGATCATCTCCTCTTGTTTTAAAATTAATCCCGATGTTTGTACAATATATAAATGCAAGTAAATAAATGTATCTAACATATATCTAAATGTCTAATATATCAAACAAGTGTTGAAAATATTGACACATATCGTATGCATTCTCCTGGGTAGTTGAATGTGGACTATAATTGTCCCACTCGACCTTGATTTGACCGACTATTCGACACTATAGTTGTCGAATGTGATGGTCTAGAATTCAAATTGGCTCTGCCATGAGATCACCCTCGTCTGACACCTACAAGTAACTCATGTCAATAACATATGACATATCACTAATATAATGTCGTAAAACAGATACATGAAAAACATTGTGCATACACCTCATAGAATCAGGAAAGGCTAGTCAATAAGCCATGGGTCCTTTCCTTTCCACAACCTCGAAAGGTCCCACAAACCTACGAGATATTTTAGCACCCTTCCCAGAATTGATCAAACTCTTGTGCATTTTTACCCACAAGAAAACTCTATCACCAACTTCGTAATTGTGGTCAATGCGATGAAAATTAGCATAACTCTTTTGCCAATCCTGCACTTGTTTAATCCTATGTCTTATTGATTGTGTTTGTTCTTCCATTTCTTGAATCACTTCCAGTCCTACCAGGACCCTATCTTCAATTTGATCCCAACTCAATGACATATGATATGGTCGCCCATAAAGAAACACAAATGATGCAATCTTAATCATACTTTGGTAACTATTGTTGTATGAAAATTCTACTAATGGAAAGAATTATTCCCAACATTTATATTGATCCATTACATATATGCGCAACATATCCTCCAAAATATGGTTCATCCTTTATGTTTTTTCATCTGTCTCTGGGTGATATGTTGTACTAAAGTTCAGTTGCATTCCCAATGCCTCTTGGAAACTGGTCCAAAACCGTCCTATAAACACTGACCCTCAATTGGTTTAATGTTTCATTGAAACCTGCAAAAAATATCTAGTATAAGAAAGTACAAAAAAAGCTTATCAAGAAAGGAAGAGATATTAAATATGGAAGAACAAGAAAATATATTCACACTACTCTAATGAGTTGATGATTGATACATAGACGATGATCAATATGATCAATATGATGAGTGGAATACACTCATATATAGGAAATAGTATTCCATAATAATATAATGCATGCATACATAATAGCATAATAGTGATGATATAAAATAGAAAGTCTAAAATAGAACTAGTCAGTTAACTCCCACTGAACTAGTGTGCCAAACATATAAATTTCTTCAACACGCTCTTTCAACATCACTATGGAGTAAAACATGAGTCCAAATACTAGGCAATATTAGGGACTCATGTACAATGAAACTAATGAAAGATGAATAAAAATGAGGAAATAGGGAAAACCACGTGGGAACAACCCCCCCGTCAAAAGACAATGCATCAAAAGAAGAAAATGGAAACTACTATGCAACTATGTTATTCACTACAAGATGCTCCCACAAAGTCTGAAACTTCTACTCACTGAAAGTCTTCATGAAGATTTAGAAATATTTATGGATCAGATGAAGTCCTTTGGAAATCTATCCATCCTTGTACCTCTTGATCCTGTGGACCCATCTGCACCTTAAAATATTCCTTTCTGGTGGAAGTGGAACTAAATGCCAAGTCTGATTATTTAGGAGTGATTCATACTCTTTATTCATGGCTTTTTGCCATAATGGATTTCCCACAACCTCACTGTAGAGCTACATATCATAATATTGAACCATATAGAAATTCATGGGCATCGAAGGTTTAGAATATGAAGGTACATGAGAAGGACTCTCATGACGCAATTGATTCCTTGTCGAATCCAATGGATTCCCTGAAAGAAAACCTTCTTCCTGAAGTGTGAACTATTCCCTCTTGGGAATTTGTTGATGCTTCGATGTTGCATTCTTATCTGGTTGTACTACCTTCTTATTTCCATGTACAGAATATGAGTGTATGGAATCATCTATGATGTCTGTAGCTGATGGAAGCACATGAGTATATGAACGTTTCACTAGAGGTGCATGGAAAGGACTCTCCTTATGTGTAAGTAGAAAAGAGGATTCATCGTCATAAAACTTAGTGAATTTATACAACCTTGACTTGTGATCCACCTCACCAATTACAATGATGGAATTGTCATGCATGTCAATTACTGAAATTGAATCTGATGTAAATTCAACCTTTTTACCTTTCTGAGTGATTTGATAAACTAAGAGAAGATTCATAGAAAAATTTGGAACATGTAAAACATTCTCAAAACTTCCATTATGGAGTTCCACTCTCCCCTCTCCTGCTACTGCTACTGGAGTATCATCCAAAATGAGAATAGGGGGTCTTGAGCATGGAATCAAAGAAGATAAAACTTCCTCTTTCATTCCCATATGATGGGATGCACCAGAATCTATAATAAATGAATCATATGAGGAATTAATTGCAACAAGAGCATGATGATTACCTTTATTAGGAGCATGATCTTCTTCCTTCTGCTTCTTGACTCCTTCTGGAATTAAGTCTCCAAGGTTGATATTCTCAAGTGCATGTGCATAACATCAATATGTTTCTTCATAAATGTTGATTCTTCATGATTTGGTTTATTGCACTAAGTGCACTTCTTTCCCTTCTTCTTCTTCTTGGAATCAGAAGAGTCTTTGGAACCTGAAGAATTGTTAAAGGGTTTGGAATAACCTTCCTTTTTGTTGTTTTGTTTCTCCTTCCCTTTTTGTTTGGATGATACTTTTCCATCATGCATGTTGAGTGCATGTGTTTTGGGATCCTTGATTAGGCCCATTTGAATGATTGTTTTCGTTCTCATGTGTGAGAGAATCAATGAATTGATCCATGGTAGGAATCTTCCAATTTGTTCCCATGAGATACCTTCATGAATGGAAAGTGGAAACATAGACAACATATTATGGTCCTAGCTTGGCGAATATTTTTATAATAAGTTGGTCCACTTTTTTAGACTTATCAATACCACAAGTTGATAAGCTCAATATAAAATATTCAAACATAGTAACAAGATCTTGTATATTATCAAAACTTTTAGTATCCAAAGTATTCAACTCTGCCTCAAGCATATGACCTCTCATTTGATCCTTCTTTCCAAATAGACTTTCCAAGGTGGTCCATATCTTGTTTGGACTCTTTCATTAGGAAACATGAAACCATAGATCAAACGAAATCAATTCAAGAATAATTCATGTGGCTTCATCCTTTCGTCTCTCCCATATCACCTTCCCAATTGATGATGTAGGTTTTGTTTATGTCCCCCATCATCAAGTTGTATAGTCCTTTCCTTCTTAGTTCGAATTATGTCTTGGGATTCCAATAAAAATAATTGTATGGTTTGAGGATTAGAACCAAATTTGAATATAGAATAGGTGTCATATACATGTCTTTAAATCCTCATATGACCAAGCAAAAGTATCAGCAAATTTTTTGATGAGATTGACATTGTTGGCACAAGGGAAGAGCCAGGGTTCAATGCTTCAACAATGCACTAACAAAAACCTAACTACCGGCCCTTTCGGCAACACCTGCGATGAAGATGAAGTCTCACATGAGGTAGAGGCAGAGGGGGTTGTAGGACTCAAGTGTCTACAACCTAGATGGGACACAGATCTGTGATCACAACACTTTAACAAAGCACTTAGCAATTAACATTCATTAGTATTTGACCCTTATTCACATTGTAGGTAAAAGCCCTAATTATAGAATAACTCAGTATTCATCAAAATCTCAATATATCTAACCAGTCATCATATAGCATCAAAGTAGATCTAGTATTCATTCACATATAAGGTACTAAGATACTACATCAGATGCATAAATATTATAACACTAAGCATAGATCACATTAGTAACATATCAACCACATCGCACAAAGAAACCAAAACAAAATATATACGTGGTTCACCCCCAGCGTGGGGCTACGTCCACCAACTCTTCTTCTTCTTTATTAGTCTCCTTCAATCTTCTTACATGCACAGAGCCACAAAGCCAACTCTACATAGGACATGAGATCTATGTGCACCTCTCTAGATCCTCCTTCCTCGTGTTAGGTCCAAGCACAAAGCCTTTACATAGTATGTGCACAAAGCACTACAAATCACTTGCACTTAGCTCTGCAAGTCTCAACATACAGTATGGACAAAGAAGATTACAAATACTTGCACTAACACACACACATCCACTACTACTATAGCTTACATTGCTTAGCTCCTTATTTATACATTACAAAAGAGGCCTAAGCATGGGTAAACCCATGGGCTGACATCACATACTTGTTACATAAACCCTAAACCCAAAAATCCTGCAAAAGGGGGCGATATCCCGTGATATTCACTTCACCTGGGCACTCCGTCTTCGACTATCCTATCAAATTCCCAAAAATGGTCAAACATGACCAAGGTTCTCCAAAAATTGGTCGAGGGCCAACAGGCCCCCAACACTCACCCGTGACTCGTCCCAAGTCACTCTGATCGGGGCAATTTTGCATTGAAGACCTCGATTTTCCTCAACTTGTTGCTTCACCAGAGCCTCCTGCATGATGAACTCCTGAATGACTGTCTCGGTGATAGGTCCTTCCAAGCATTGTTCCACTGTGTTGACCACTTATTCCAGCTGTGCACCGATCTCCTCAAAAAGTGTGCAGGCTTCGTCTTGTACCGACTGGAGTCTTTGGGTCACTTCCATGACTCTACTCTAGATGGCATGGACTTACTGCTAAACTGTGCATTGTTCCTGTGACCTTTTCATCTTCTCAACCACTGAAATAAGTTTCAGTTGCGCTTGCACTGTCGATTCTTTTTTATTTTCCTCTTGAATCTTTCCTTCTAATTTTCTTATTTTTGTGTCTTCTGAAAGGCACTCATAGGTATGTGCACTTTAGTTACTGAGTTTCTTGCATTCTAATTCCAATTCCTTGATTATTTCGACTACTCTCTGGGAAGTTTATTCCCTCTGATCTCGCACTTCTTGCGGAGTGCTTGACACTTCTTGCAATTCCAATTCTACTACTTTTTCTTGAAGTTGTTGAATGGATTCAAAGAGATTCCCCACTTGGATATCAGTTGTATATTCCTCCATATGTGCCAATACTAGCATGGATCGAAGTGCTCGAGTGAATTCTTATCTAACTCCAATATATTCCATGAGAAGATGATCTTTCTCTCTCTGGATATTCTCTCTATCCTCTTCAAACTTTGTTCGGAGGTCATCTTTCTCTTGTTGCGTAACCCAAATTTTCTCTGGAGCTTCCTCCTTTGCTTGCTTCAAGGCCTTTGTGGCCTATTATTTTTCCTTCTGTACTTGATGAAGGTGATCCTCTGTCACAACTGCTAATATGCATAGTTGGGCAGGCTCATCTCCTACTTCTATACCCCCTGATGAAAACGCCATAGTAGACATTGCGCGGCTCGAATAGAGATCCTGATGTACCCCTTTGAGCTCCACCTCGATCCTGTCATACATTGTCTCCTATTTGGATTCATTTCATTACAAAATTTCCTCTAAAGTATCTAATACAACTACAATGATGAGGGCGATATCATCCATTGTAAGTACAATCTGTAATCGAGGCTTATTCGCTCATGACTTCTTTCACATGGAGGGTTTCTTTGGGGAAACCTTTCTTTTCTTTGACATCTTGGCCTCTATGAGGGGATATTTAAGTGGTGTCACTTCACCCTATCCCTTATTGTATTCTTCCTCTTCGTCCTCGTTTTGGTCTACTTCATCGTCTCCTCCTCCTTTAGGTGACTCCGACACAGTTTCCTCCGATGCATTGTTTATTTCCTGCACCTCTTCCTTCTTTTCTCTCTTGTTGATGTTGGGTCCATCATATTATTCTCGGGTGACCATAGGACTTCCTATAATATCGAGGTTGGAGAGATCCATCTGCTCAATTGGTATAAATAATTTAGCTAGCCACTCCTTAGTTACCTCCTCCATGTCTTCATCAGTTAATTTATAGTACGACATCAACTCCTCCTTGGTTTCGTCCCTGCGTGCAGTGATGTAAATGAAGTGTCTGTTAGCATGGAACTTCATGAGTGGCTTGAATCGATGGAGTGTATTCAGAGTAATTTGCGAGAATGAATCAATGGCTCGCATGAGATATAGATAGTATATGTGGAAGACAGGGTTCGACTGCCATTACTTCGCCATATCGCTCGAGTCCCACAAGGTGGTGAACCTCGTGGCCAATGGTTTGGATGGCTCAAATTTAGATAAGGTTTCTCCTTTTGTCATCTCCCAAGTGACTAAGGAAATGAGAATCAACAAACAGCTAAAGTGGAACTCGTAGCCCTAGTCTTGCGCTTCACGGAAATCTTGCTCCAACTAGTTGATAAGGTAGCTCGCCCAGTTCATATGCATCCCTTCGATGCACTTTTATACGAGGTCGATGATGAACCCCATGACCTGCGTTGGTATATTCTTCTTGATGTGATTTCCTACAATCAACTGACAAGATAGGTGCATTGTGCCATTTTGGATGGAGGCTACCTTGTAGCCCCACTTCCCTTTCTCCACATCGCCATAGGTGTCCTTTATTCATTGTGCGAGGGCACGATCTACAACCTTCCCTAGGTAAAAATCATGGGGGTCTGGTCCCTACATGCTCAATATAGTGATTTGGTGATTCAACACCGGATCTATAGTGATGCACCTATCCAACCATAGGTACCCTCCATGGAAGCATGACAGGAGGTTTTTAATGCACGCGTTAACCTCCTGATGTCTGCTGAAGTGCGGTATCTTCATCACATTAAGGATTTTTGATCTTGTGATGTTCATGGTCCACAAATGGGGGATTATCTTCGAATTCTTCCCCACTCTCTTTTTCAAGTACTTATGTGGTGCGAGCATTCCATAATTCTTGCGGTCTCCTAAGTTGAAATCACTGATCTTGAGTGTAAGAATATGCCTCAATTGTGTTCCAACTGTGTGTATCCCCTTTGGGAGGTACACAATGATCAGTGTATAGTCAAAATATCTTAGGATGATATCACGAATAATCGCTCCAACCAGAGGTGGGATATAGTTGGGGATGATCGACGGGATGATCTTTTCATTCGCTAGGTTGTCATGATGCTTGCTTGTTTTGGGAATCTCGAAAAAGAATAAAGAATGCTACGTTACAAAGGAGGATCGAGTGTTGCAAACATACTAGTTCCAAGCGCAAGGAACACATTGATGCTCATAGAAAGGGGACATATGCAGGAAAAGGACACTTAGGAAAAATCCTCCATGGTTCAAGGTGTCAAGACACAGAGGCAAAGTGCTACAAGGATTGCATAAAAAGCATGCTTCAGATGGTTCAGTTGAGAGCAACATGGAACCAACATTAGGCTAAAGACGCGGGAATCTGAATGCAATTAATAAGACACAATGATAATGTCCTTTGATGTGATTTTAATGAGCCCAGAGAACATAAGCTTGACTTTTTTTCATTTTTAGAGAGTCTAAGAAAGCGTAAAAGGAGACTCCACTGGGGTACCTTTTTTGAAGGTAGTCTAGTCAGCTCGAAAAAGGGGTAAACTAGCACCGAAAAGAAGTCTATTCAAAATAATTTTAATGAGTGTGACAAATACAATATCACTTGACAATCTTTTCATTTTTAAGGAGTCTGAAAAGAGCTTAACTATGGAATATGTAAGGGATGTTCTTCTAGACCAATTTAACGAGTGTGACGAAACAAGGTCACTGACTATCTTTTCAATTTTAGGGAGTCTGAAAAGAGCTTAACTATGGACTCTATGGGGATTTCTTTTTCATAGATTTAGTCCCTCAAGCCTGAAAAAGGGTTAAAATTATACCTGAGAGTACTCTTCTAGAGAACCGAGGCCCCTAGAGTATACCTTTGTTTGTACATTTGACCATCTGGACCGAAAAATGGGTAAACTACTACTGGAAAGACGTGCTTTCAAATTTCAATTTAGCGAGTGTGAAGGTCAATAAGATCGCTCGACAATATTTTCATGTTTAGGGGGTATGAAAAGGGATTAAAAGAAGATTTGTTGTGTTTTGGGAGTCCCGAGGGTGAGGTTAAGAGTGACAATGAATCAATGCAAATTAGGCTCATACTCGTAATTAGGGAAAAACTAATAAGGAATCCAGAGCCTATAGTCATTATTGATGGCATGGACACCAAAATGCAACTAGGATATACCTAGGGCATCCATGAAATTCGGTGGGATCGATCCTATGGAAAAGAGAAAAAGACAACGAGGTGCAACAAGTGGAGGTCAAATCCTATATTACATGCACAAAGTTGGAAAAATGAGTTTTTACCAAAAAACCTTTAAAACCATCCCAACTCTCAAAAACTTCTCAATACCCAAAGTAACATTGATCGTAGCATCCCCTGAGAAACTCAAGAACCATAGTAAACAATTTTCAAGCTAGAAAAAATGGCAAAAGGGGCCAAAAAATGAGAAAAAGGGGTCAAAATTTTTATAAATAGAAAGATGGCAGTTAATTATCACCATTGTAATTTGAGAATTTACCAAAAGTAAAAAAAACACCCCTTTTCCAAAATAGTTGATTCTGGGAGCTTCAGTGGATGAAACGAACTTCCGTTTGGACCAAGTAAGTACATACCAACCTCCCTTGTGT
Organism: Picea glauca; assembly: GCA_000966675.3. Lineage (NCBI taxonomy): Eukaryota > Viridiplantae > Streptophyta > Pinopsida > Pinales > Pinaceae > Picea > Picea glauca. The sequence goes on along the minus strand of JZKD02S1439114.1, from coordinate 88,024 downwards.
TTCCATCTTCCATTTTTTGCATTTCTTTTGGTTTTTTTGGGGGGAATTGACCTTTAAAGAGGTTGTTCCTGCATGTATGTGGGATTTCCAAGGACATCCTATGTGTACATGTGGGTAGGAGAGAAGCTTCCCGTGTGTACACGCGACTGTCCTCAAGACAACCTGCATACACCCTCAATAAGTGGGAAAAAAAAGGGAAATGGAAGAGTTAACTCTCCATTTCTTTGTATTTGCAAGATGTATGTGCATTGGAGAGAGAGGGAGCATGAGGACACTAATTTTTTGGTCTTCGAGGACCCTGCTTCTATCACTTTTGTGTCACAATGTGGGTTGCTAATGTTCTTCCAGTGTTCGTTTATGAGGGAAGAACCCAGGTTGCTAAATGCATTGATAGATTACTGGCATCCTGACGCAGAGGCATTCATGCTCGAGGGGAAGTTGTTGACTCCAACGAATGAGGACATTTACTTCCTCACTAGTCTCGCGAAGAGAGGGGATCTAGTCAACTTGCGCACTTTTCCCCCCGGGCCGTACAAAATCAAGGAGTTGAATGGAATCCATTGTGAGGTTGGTACTGAGAAAGTAGGTTCTCAGGTGCCTATACATAAGATCAACAACCTATCACTCAAAGTGATAGTTCTACTTATTGGGTGGATCCCTAGATCCCTGGCTTTACATCAGGCTTCCCGGGCACACACGCATTGTGCGGTACAGTTCCTAAATGCATAGATTTTTGACTGGAGTACCACCATGATGGATTGCATGAAGAGACAAATAAAAGAGTGTCAGATATGGGGGAACCGTAACTTCAGGTTTGGGACAGTTTTTTTCTCCTTTTTCTTTGATACGGTACCCAGTCTGAGTCCTTGAGAGACTATACAAGGGAACAAGGCCTCTCTCCTAGCGTTATGCAGATGGGTGACATTTTTTATATGACAGGGGGAAGGGAGGACCATTGAGGCCTTTGATGATAAGCTTTTTGACTGGTGGTCACGACAGATTCTAGAAATAGAGGACTACCCTTATGTCGGGATCAATTTTTCTATAGATCCTGACATGCTAGTACCTCATAGAGTGGAGCGAGGAGAGATGGGTAAGTTTGGTTTTCAAAGTTATTTAATTTTTATGTCTTTATATATATATATATCATTTTTTTTTTGTATACTAGAGTATATGACACTTACATATCTTTTATGTACATATGTGGGACCAGTACATCCATCAGAATTCTCTAGGACTAGGCAACATCCTTGACCAGAGGCAGGACTAGCTGGAGCCACCGGACCAATAGCAGTAGTAGGAGGGCCTCTAGCCAGAGAGGCTGAGAGAGTATTGAGATGGGTATAGCGGAACCTTACTGCACTCACTTTTATAGTCCCTATGGTGGAGATCGAGGATCTCCCACTATCGATGCAACCTCACATAGTTGGGGTGTCTAGACCTAGGTCTAGCTCTTTCAGCATTTGGAGAACGTTGTTGTTCACTACAGAAGGGAAAACAAGCCCTGGCCTTAGCTAGGCTAGAATACTTACGCGCCGAGGTCACCTTTTGTATATTTTTTAGGGAATAAGCCCTGTGAATCTGAATGGATGTATATTTTAGGCACTTGTGCCCACTCATGTACTCTAATATTTTTTGATATATATATGGACATTTTTCATCTTTTTTATGTCTTATGGATTACATATATTTTACAAATGTATTTACATGTGTGTGTGTGTGTGATTTTTCTTACATGTGTGCAATATGCCAATCTAATACATGATAATATAGAGTATATGTGATTTGATTCAATCTCCTATGAAAATGGATATACATAATGTAATCAAAGCTTCGTTCTAAGAGACGTACCCTAAGGAACCGTCGGTGTAGTGTAGGATCGTAAATGCGGTAAACCCCATTTAAATAAGACAAAACCAACTGAGTGTCTAAGTAGACCTAGAGGTGAGAGATACCATGCGACAAAGCGTCACAAAGAAAATCTAAGACTGCATTGTATTTGGCGACATTGTTTGTGGCGGCACCTAAATAGATACCTTCTGAAGATAGCAACTGGACCCGAGGTGTGAAAATCACCCAACCTGCAGAAGAAAGGCTCTGAGTGTGCTGGATAACACTGTCTATGAACCCAACAAACACCTCTGATTCACTTGACATTTTCCACAGTGAAAAAGATAACATAAAAAATGACATGTCCATAAAACAAAATGATGAAAACTAAAAAGAGAATGTACAGGACTATACATATGTTACAATAAGTCACCCAAGGTGACCCACCTATGAGTAATACTTCTTGTGTTAGAGCCCATTTCTAGGCTCCACCAAATCATTTCCCTCAAATTCCACCAGATGATAAGCGCCCTTCTTTAGAATCTCCTTCGCGATGAAAGGTCTGAACCACATGGGTTTGAACTTGCCTACCCCTAGGGGGTCCTTATCTTGGTCATAGAATAGGACAAGGTCGCCTTCAGAGAAAATCCAAGGATGAACAAACTGATCATATTGTCACTTGATTTTATGTTTGTGAGCCTCATTAGACAAGGTTGCATCTCGACCCTGCTCATCGTGCTACTCAAGATATAATAAATGCTCTTCATGCAGTGAAGTGTCTGGAAATAACTGTACTGCCAACTTTAGAGAGGGGATCTGACACTCTATAGGAAAGATTTATTCCAGCCCATAAACGAGTTGAAGAGGTGAAAAACTAGTTGCAGTATTAACAAATGTTCGGTAGGCCCATAATGCTGAGTACAACATCAAATGCCAATTTGACCTGGCCGAATCGATCGTTCATTGTAAGATAGTCTTAAGGGATTTATTCATAGCTTCCACCTGACCATTCAGTTGTGGGTAGTAGGGTGATGAATTTTCTTGCCTCAACTAAATATTTGATGTTAACGCAGACATCATTTTGTTCTGAAAGTGACTACCAGGGTCAGTGACAATCTCTCTCGGGATGCCGAACCTTGCTATTATTTGGTTAAACAAAAGGAGAACTACGGTCTCACCATCATCTTTGTACATTGGCATAGCTTCGACCCACTTCATGAAGTAGTCTACTACTACGATGATATAATGGTGCCCCCTTGTGGAAGGAGGGTTGCATGTAGCGTAATCAATCCCCCACTTGGTGAAGGGACTAACTATGATGACGGGAAACATGGGAGCAGGGTGTGTCCTCATCTTCCAAGAGAATATCTAACATGGGCAGCCCTTTTTGAATGATTCAACACAATCTTTCATTAATGTCGGCCAAAAGTAACCATCTCGTAGAATATTTTGGGTTGTTTCCAACCTAGACAAATGATCGGCACATGCTCCAGTGTGGCAATCGTTAAGCATGATTTTTTCTTCTTCATGGGTGAGACAATGGTGAAGGATGCAATCTACACTTTGACGATACAGAGTTTCCTCGAGTATGAGATAGTTTTTTTCCTGATGGTGTATGAGGAGACTCTCATCATGAGAAGTAGAGGTAGGGCACTTCAAAGTCTGGAGATATACTAGTATATATCTATACTAGGGGTCCAAAGACACGATCAGAAACATGTATCCTTTGATAGGGGACTCCTCGGCTATAACATCACCTGATTCAACCAGAAGTTTCGAAATGAGTTCTGCAAAGACCAACGACGTTTTGGATTTTGCTGAAACAAAATCTAAGTCAAATTCCTGGAGGATAACTATCCATATACTGATCTTTCCACCAATTACCCATCGTGTCAACACATATTGAAACAGATTCACAATGGCAATGACAGTGGTCTTTTGAAACAAGATGTAATGATGGAACCGTTGGACAACATGAACTGTTGCCAATGCAAGTTTTTCAATGTGGGAATAATTGAGTTCCGGTCCAACCAAGACTCGACCCAGGTAATAAATCACATATTCTGAGAGAAAATAATCCTCCTGAACTAAGACCATACCGATGGTCGACTCCACAACAACCAAGTACCATAATAAATCTTTGTTATAATTGGGTGGCCAAAGTAGAGGGGTATATGTGAGGGCGCATTTCAATTCTTCAAAAGAGCATTGAGAAGCTTTGTCCCAATGAAAAGGAACATCCTTCTTCATTAAATGCATGAAACCCTTTGTGATCTCGGCATAGTTTGTGATGAAATGTTGTGAAAAGTTCACTTTTCCCTGTAAACTTTGAAGATGAGGGATTGTGCACAGGGAAGGAAACTGAACTATTGCCTCAACCTTTATAGGATCGACCATGATCCCTGTTGTTGAAACTATGAAACCAATAAGAATAGTTCTCTACCTCAGCCTTAATAGCTACTACTTTCCTAGGATTGACTAGACGAAGCTTCTACTAGACCAGCTTAGCATCATACAAATAAGTTGGAGGTGTGTGGGATAATTAGATCTCTTGTGATATTGTGATGCTAAATCATCAAGATAAGCCTCGACTATGTGTTTGAGGTCATGGAAAGAAAAATACATGGCCCGCTAAAATGTAGCTCCAACATTTTTCAGACCAAAAGGCATCTTTCGATAAGAGAATGTACCCCATGGACAAATGAACTAATTTTTGTGGTCTTCGGTCTTGATCTGTATCTGATTGTATCTCGAAAAACCATACATGAAATAAAATGCTTCACAACCTATGCATGCATCGACTATCTGGTCAATAAATGGCATGGGGAAATTGTCTTTTGGATAGGCCTTGTTCAAATCATGAAAGGTCATACATACACGAATTGTACCCCTTTTTTTGTTGGCTGGAATGAGAATTGACACCCATTGAGTCAATTGGATGGGATAGATGAAACCAACTTGGAATAGTTCTCTACCTCAGCCTTAATAGCTACTACTTTCCTAGGATTGACTAGACGAAGCTTCTACTGGACCAGCTTAGCATCAGGATATGTTGTGATTTCATGTTCAATGATTATTGGATCTACTCCTTGCATTTCCTTGTAATACCAAGAAAACACGTCGTGAAATTATTTAAATAAATCTGCGTAGATTTGAATTTCCTTGGGGGAGCAGTCCGCTCCGACGAATATATTCTCCACGATGTCAGGGATTTTATAGATATCGATAGGTATCATTTGAGAAATGGTTTCCATATTTCCTTCAATGTAAACAATGTGCATGGCCAAAGGATTGATAGGAAAAGCCTTATCTCAAGTCATAGTCAGAGTGAATTCACCTACCTCAATTCTTCTTAACTCTAGGAGGAAGTAAGATATATGATGAATATCATCCCAGGGTCTATCTGGAATAGTCATTCCCTCAATAATAACCTCATATGAGGGAAATACTATGTCTAAAGAATCAGTATCGACGAGGGAACCTTGAGCCCATATAGGCTCGAGATTCGGATCTAACTCATGTGCGGGAGTCAGATCAGAGTTGGTGGAAGCTTGTTGAACTATAGAGTACGCAACTTATTCCATGGATAAAGGCATGGCCATGCCATGGTGCCTTGTCCCTTCCATAATGGCTGTTGGGGAAGGAAGAATCCATGTATTGTTGAAGTAAGTCATGTGAAATGACAATATTTGAAATATTTCAGCCCTAGGCTGGTCGGGGACAGCCAACATGTAATGGAAATTGTTGGTCAGATGTGGGTAACCGAAAGTACCCATCAAATGTGGGCAAAATCCAACCCCTATGTTGACGATGTCAGGTCGAGGGTTATCAATCATAGGGATTGTGGATACCCCCGATGAAGGGTCGGGATGGGAGAAGGATAATTGATCAATGGTCACAATCTGACCTTCATGTGGAAACAAAAAGCATCAAAAAACTGTCACTATCACTACTTGCATAGCGTAGTTCCAAATCCTTCCTAACAAGAGATTTTAGTCAAGAGATGCATCAACCACCTCAACTTCGATGCACACGGTCTTCCCTCCTAACTGCATGGGAAAAGAGGGGATGATTCCATGTGGTTGGAACGAATGAACGTTGAAAGAAGTAAGAAGAGTAGGTGACAGAGACAAAATGGGTTGGCCAATGGCCTTCCAACACACCAAATACATCATGCATGTCGAGGTACCCACATCAACCACCATGCGGAAAATGTTTCAAGTAACATTTTTCATGGTGTAAGCCACTACTATATGAAACGTTATGTGATAAGGAAGATGAGGTTTTAAGTCGGTCATATCAAGCATGATCATTCTATAATTATAGGTCTCAACAGATCATAAGGCAGCTAACAGATCCTTTCTCTAGGAAGGGAAGCTCTGGAGGACTTCCAAAGCTAACATTGCACAAGGGGTTTGTGACAAATCCTCCACCACAAAGTAGTTTTGGGCGGCCCTTGTGTTTGGGTTGTGAGAAGCTTTCTTGAATGCACCTTTGGGGATGTGTGTCATTGTTTAGCCCAACATCTTCTCAATCTGGAGAAAAAGAGATGGTTTTTCATCTTCTTTATCCTTCTCAGAGGTGTTTGGAATTCCGTAGTCGTGTGTCCTAGTTGTTAAGTCAACGCTAACGTTCATCATGTACACATTCACAAATGAAGTATTACTCAAATATGGAGGGGGTCCCTGACCGACCCCTTCTGCGCTTGAAGAGGCTTGAGCTAAATTTTTCCTGTGCGGAGACGGGTTCGTTAACATGACAGACTTCTACTGTGCTAATAAATTATGGGCCTCCACAAGCCGAGGGATCTGGTGAGTCGGATGGTCTTCCTTGCAAATATTATAGAGATACTTAGACTTCTTCTTTTCAGTGTTTCCATCGCCAAAATTATTGGTAGGTTTCTTATTCCCCTTACTCTTATTTAATTGTTTATTCTTTCTATTAGGTTGTTGGGTGGCCTTCGGGTTTGTCAATTTCACACTGTGTACATTTGGGGTTTGGGTAGGGGGAGTAGCCAAACCAATGGTTTGGTTGGCTGTTGTCTGTTGTATTGACAATTGTTGCAATTGATTCAAAATCTGATCAATGGGTTTTGTTTGCGCTGAACCTACAATACCATCGACATGTGGTCCAGATCTCTGTCTGGTCTTGTAAAGTATCGACCATGGTGCATCTGGTAAAACTTCATAAAGTAAACCAGACTGAGAGTAAATCAGTTCTAGTTGTTGGGCTCTCGTTATTTCTTCTTCCTCTGAAAAGACGCATGAGGTTGCGACGTATTTAGATAACTGGGGTACCAAAGACTTAAGGAACCACTCAAGCAGGAATATTGGTGGGATTGACACTTTTATCAAACTCTTTCAGCATCTCCATTCTCTAATGTGATCTGAGATGTGGTCCTCTTTTTTCTTCTCAAAGTTGGCCAACAATTCGGTGCCGGCATCGTATCTCACAGGTAATTAGAAATGGTTTAAGAAATCCATTGCCAATTCATTGAAGGAAGAGTATCTTGAGTGATCGAGCTCGATGTACCATTTCTCTGCACTCCTGATGAGAGTGTGTTGAAACAAACGCAACTAGACGGAGTCGTCTCTCAAAGAATTGGACGAACACCATAAATGGAAGGTACTCACATGATCGCCTGGATCTTCATTAGGCTTGGCCTTGAACTTTGGGATGTCAAAAGGAAACTTGGTCGGCATAGGAGGCCAATGTGGATCATGACAGATGGGATTGTTTAATAACCTTGTCAAGTTTGGCAAGTGCAAAGTTTCCAGAAATAGTAATTTGGGTTGTTGATTGTAACCAGGGAAAGAGGAGCCTAGAGTTTGGTTGGCACCAGGTTGCCAAGAAAAGTTAGGTTGTTGGTCAGGGTTTTGGTAATAACCATGGTCGCGACTAGCATATGGGTTTTTCTCTTAATGAGACGTCATCGATTGACTCCCATAATAGGACGTAAAGGGATGGGCTTGCATTGCATTCCAATGATTTTGGGAAGGGTTTCCCCATGCCGATCCGACGGGCATAGGTATTGAGCCTTACCCGAGGTTACATTTTCTGTGGAAGGGGTTGCCCCCAGTCGAAATCCCTAACAAGGGAATTGATCCCTGCCATGGATTCCAAGGTCCTTGTGAAGAAGGAATTCCTAAGTTTTCCCCCCGTGCAGGAATAATACCCTACATAGAATTTTGTTGTCCATAACCGAGGTTTCCCTCGACCAAGATGGAAGTTGATGAGAAAGTTTTATTAGAAAATGTGCCAAACAAAGAGAATGGTGTCGAACCTACTGGCATTCTATAAGAAGGTAATCCTTGACTCCCTACTCCAAGTGAACTATAATTTACGTTTGACTCGACAGAATGCTAGTGAGCACCATTGAGCGAAGGGGACAAAGGAGGTATATGACCCCCTCCATAAGGGAAATCATTATAGGGAGCTGAAGTGCCCCCCATAGATCCTTGCAGAGGAGCATTGGAGCTCCCTACCTTGAGACTTTAATTCTGTAAAGTGGAGTAGGAAAGTACAGTGCTCATACCAAATCCAGGCATCTCGTATGAGAACAGAGCACTTGTCTCACTCTGGGTGAAAGGAGCAGTGGTCACCAGCATAGAAAGAATCATACCATTTCCTGAGGTAGAGGAAGTCAAGACCATAGTGGCCCGGACCGACGGCAATTGGTTAGGAGGTGGAACACCCCCTGTAGTGACAACTGTAGAGGAAATATGAGTATTCCCTGAAGAAGTAGAAACACTTGTTTCCATCACTACTTGTGACACTACTTGATGTTCGTAAGGTTGAACCTGTACAACGATGGGCGCCGATAGATAAATGATTGGAGGGTTATACAGAAAAAGAGCTTGCACTCCGAGGTCAGAAATGATTGGTTCCTCCAAAATCAATTTTTCTCCTCTCGGAGATGAGTTAGGCACAGTTTCCTGTAACCTGGTCACTTCAAAAGACCCTTGTTGGTCTATTTTTTTCCTTAACGGTCGCGGGGGTGGCTCGAGATCAGCCGGTGGCAGGCCCAAAAGACTTCATGAATGGTGGAGCTCTTGATCCTCCACTATGTGATAATATCAAAGACATGCTAGGGATTTCTATAATCGTTTAAAAAACCAACACACACTAGAAAAATCTCATATGAGGTAAGACAAGCAGATCACTAGTTAGTTGGAAGAACAGTTGCAATAGCCAACACTAGAGCAACTTATTGGTGAAAGAGAAACTTGAATATGAAAGAACCCTCCAGGTATACTCTGAAAAGCATGGCCTGATGTCTTCCCTAGGTACCGTGGTATACCCACGTAATCACCTGTGTAAGTCACTAAGATAAAGGCAACTAGGTTTCCATCACACGAAGAATCACCAGGCGGGTACATTTGATAGTCGGGTGGACCGCAATGAGCAGGGTATCAAGACTGAAACCTATCAAGGGTATCGAAAGAAAGTGTTTTAGAAGACAACTGAGGATGTTGAATGGATTTGAGACCCACAAAGCTCTGTGGAAAATGCGATCAACATAATCCAAAGATAAGCCCTCTATATGTGTTCCCCACTACGCTTGGTCTGACTTTGGAGGGGTTATCTCCACTACCTTTCCGCACATGACCTCGTGTTTAGCCCCTGTGTTAGAGGGGGGTCTCAGGTAACTTTCATGGTTACTGTACTTTCAAGAACTCCCTAGCTCAGACTCTTATGTTTGTTTTTGTAGCCTTGAAGAGTTTCCTCTCCAATCCTAAATCAAGGCTCTAGCCTAGACTAAATTGATGAACCCTTCAATCACAAAGTCTAATAACCTATAATTAGGCATTAATTTTAGTGGTTGTCTTAATTCAAAAGGAACAAAAGTGAAACTAGTGAGCATAAAATGATACTGGAAACAAAATTACTTTTTTCTTCACAAATAAGGATTTTCCAATTGAAACACTTTCACCAAAATTTTCGTAACTACTTTTCTCAGATCTTTGAAAATAAAAAACTCAAAACAATATTTCGCTCATTCACGAGGTACTTAATGTCCTAATCATTCAAGTAAATAACTTAAGAAAACTTTCTTTTTCCTTGGTAAATGAAGCAAATTAACCTAAACTACTTTACCAAACAAAGAAATGAAAGATTTTTTTTTATTGTTTTATGCTTTAAAACAAGAAATTTGAAAATGAATTCTTTTCTTTTCTTCCAAAGAAAAAAAGGGAAAAATGACGACAAGACAGGACCAAGAAATGGATTATGGACCAATCCCAGATCGCAGGGAGTCATTGAAAATGCCAAGCAGGTAGATCAAAGAAGACTCACCAACTTGTCTAAAAACTCTATTCAAAGAAAACACAAGAAATATTTTGTCAAAATAAAGCTAAACTGAAATCATACCTAGGCTACAGACTTCTATAATTTAGACCAATACTAGGTCAAGAAAACCCCTGAGGAGTGTGACTCCTGACAGGGAAGAGGACGGTTGCCTCTTCTTTTTACAAACAATTTCTCAACAGGCACGCTACTGACATTTCAACATCCATCGTATGTACACGGGTTGTCCAAGGTTAGGGTGCGTATGCACACATGTAGGCCCACTACAAGCCACGTACACCTCTGTAACTCCTAAAAAAAATGAAAAAATAACAGTCCAGCACAGGCAGGGAGTACTGGTATGGAAGACCAACATCCCTTAAATACACAAAATCGTACAGAAACTCAGAAAGCAGTGAATAAACTGATTCAAAGCACCCAAAAATAAATATCCCCAAAGACCCTAGATGCATCCCCAGTACAGTCGCCAATTCTTCTATAGTGGGAAAACCCCTCTACGGTCTACACAAAGGGTCTAAAGTGTGGGCAGAGATAATCGTATAAAGTCTCCTACTTTTAATCACTATCCTAACATTACCCCACAATCATACATAAAAGACAAGAGAGAGGGATCTGGTAGGCCTACCTTAAACTACGCGTCTGGTGTCGATCTCTTTGTTCTTGGTTGTTTCCCGTCTGTAAATATCCTCCCAAGGCTGAGCTACATTCATCAAAAGAAAAAAAAGAAACTACAATCATGCATTCTACATATGGATTAGTGGGTTAGACATCATAAACAAGAAGTCCAAACAAATCATATAAGTTTAAGACATCATTTGGTGGGATGAAAAAATTACTTCTTTATATTAATCTCACAAAAGTCACTTACAACATGAGACTAACACTGCTCCTCGAAATTTGTCCTAGGCTCCTCTTCACCATGCACCAACTACTTCCATGTCTTCTTCTCCTTCTCAGTTCTCTCTTAGGGAAATGGTAAGGGATTTTCAATTGGGGCAAAGGGGGATTGATAAAATGGGTAGAGTTTCTTTTCTCTCATTCTTCCCCTTGCAATGGGACCCCAACCCCTTCTTTTATAGGCCAAAAGGGATAGTAACAGTTGGGGTGACTGGCTATGGGCATTCAAATGGTTAAGTAATAGCCCGAAAGCCAGTATCCTATGAATATTTCCACATTTCGCAATATTCTGTGAGTGTATGTGGGTTGTAGTGGCTTAGTAAGCATGTATATGTGGGAAATAATGGTGCAGGGTGCATACACCTTCAAAATGATGGCTTTTAGAAGAGATGTTCATAAATGGATTGGTAAATATAGCAAGTTAGATGGCCTAATTCTAGGTATGCATGTCAGGTGCAATTTAGGGTTATAACATTTGTCATAGATCAGGATGGTCCAAATCGATGTGAAGTCGACGAGGATGATTGCAAGCCTCCCGTTGATGAATCCTATGCTCCTTCAGACATGGCCTTCTCGGCCATAAGGTCTATTAGGATCTACTAAACAGACTTCTCTACTACACTAATGTCTTCGGACTTGCACGCTCTAGATCGGATGTCTTGGGTAGGTGAACGAACATTCAAGGTAAACAAAGCGGTTGGCAAGGTCTCAAATGCACAATGTGATAGAAATCAGTTCTCTATGGGCCTGAATATCTTAGTTTACAAAAGTGTCCCCAGTGAGACATGCGACAGACTAAATAGACAACGTCATAATGGAATCCTCCAATGGGCAAGAATGCCTTAATAAATATGATTCCATCCGTTATGGCGCGGTCCCAATGGTCCAAGGATGATATTTCCGACAATAACTGTGTTTCTAGCCATTCTGGAGAGTCGTTCTAATGTTTGGGATGCCTCCAATGGTCATATTGCTTCTCCATGGTGAAGTTTCATTCTGTGCTATTATGTTATTCTGGCGAGTTTCAAGTTTTGCAAGCCTTTCGTCTGTGAAGTCCTCTCTAGAATCTCTGACAATTTTTCTAGCTTTGATTTCTTCTTACTGAGATTTCTCTCTTTCTTTCCTATGATATGCATCTCTATATTTTTCTTTCCATTCTTTTTCTTATCTTTTCTTAGAATATTGACTTCTCACTGCTAAGGGTCGTTCACAGGGTTCGAGGGTAATACCTCTTCTCTTACTATTTCTGGAGTAAGTGCTCTTCTCTTTTGGATGGATAAGTTTTCTAAGCCTTCTTGCGTTCTTTCAACTTTGATAGTCAGGTCTCTAGCCCTCAGTAGCTTTGAATTGTCCTCATTTCTTCAATTAAGAGCACTATTCTCCTATCCATGAAATCCCTTAGTTCTTGCTTTTTCTATTCTATAGCTTTCTGTTCTTTTTTCCTTCGAATCTGATTTCTCTCAATACAAGTCCTTCCTAAAAAAAGTGCAAAAGAAGGGTTTTTCTCAACAAACTTAATGACCTTGAATTCTTCTTCTATCAATGTTACATGAGAAATCATAGGTACATGAGTAAGTATTCCACATAGGGTTATCATATTTCCTTTAAACAATCCTGTTCCTCCCAATGAAGGAATCATAGCAAGCTTTCCCAAAATTTCCCAAGTACTTTATGGCATAATGTTCACCTGTGTATCTGCATCCAATACATAGTCTATGTTGAAGTCTCCTATTCTTTTTTCTATGCACTGATTCTCTTTTAATATCTCTGGTAAACAGATTTCTCAATGATCATTTAGTGTTTCTTTCATCTGTAATAATATAGCCTCTGATTATTTCTGATTTTCTACTATATTCTTAGTCTCTTGACCTTTTTCATGGTTTTCTTGTTTCATGTTCATCCTTTCAACTTTAGAAATCATTATAGGACAATCCAAAACCTCAAGAACAACAACTTTACATCAAAGACAACTAGGACCTATACCAGGGCATTCCTTAGAAAGATGTCCTGGTCTTCTACAATTAAAACAAAGAGCCAGTCCTCTCTTTCTCTTAAATGATCCCCAGCCTTTCCTGTACTGTGCACTAGGATCAGAGTGATGGACCTACAAGAAAATATTTCTAGGATTATGTATCCACTTGTTAGTCCAAAAATTATTTATATGCATAGGAATAAAATATCTTTCATTAACTTTATCATAACTATTCATATCAAATCTTCTTTCTTCTAGTTGTGCCCTAGTTTTCAAACTAGTGTGAAATCTATTAAACATACATTGATCCATTCTTTCGAAACAAAAATTTCCACTTATCTTACCTTTATCAGAGCACAAAGATTTAAAATATTACCTCTTTTCTTCAGATCCATCTCCCTTCTTATCACAGAGCTTCACAAGTCAATTAGAATATTGTGCACTACAACAACATATCTATGCACATATATTTCTCTTTTATTCAGTTCCCAACAATCTCAATTTCAGGTCTCGGCAATAGAACCATTTTTTGGCACAAGGGTATACCTAGGGTTCAACACTTCAAAAATGCACCAACAAAACCCTAACTACTGACCCTTTCAACAACACCTGTGAAGGAGATGAAGTCTCACCCGAGGCAGAGGCAGGGGAGGTTGTAGGACTCAAGTGTCTACAACCTAGCTGGGACACAGATCTGTGATCACAAAAATTTAAGAAAGAAATTAACCATTAACATTCATTAGTCTTTGACCCTTATTCACATCGTAGGTAAAAACCCTAATTACAAAACAACACTATTCATCAAAATCTCGATATATCTAACTAGTCAACACATAGAATTAAAGTAGATCTAATATTCATTCACATATAAGGCACTAAAATACTACATCAGATGCATAAATATTACATCACTAAGCATGGATCACATTAGTAACATATCAACCACATCACACAAAGAAACCACAACACATAATATACGTGATTCACCCCCAGTGTTGGGCTATGTCCACCAACTCTTCTTCTTCTTTATTAGTCTCCTACAATATTCTTACATGCACAGAGCCACAAATCCAACTCTGCATAGGACAGGATATCTGCACGTACCTCGCAAGATCCTACTTCCCCAAGTTAGTTCCAAGCATAGAGCCTTTACACAGTATGTGCACAAAGCACTACGAATCACTTGCACTTAGATCTACAAGTCTCAACATACAATATGCACAAATACTTGCACTAAGCCACATGCATCCACTACTACTATATATTACATTTCTTAGCTCCCTATTTATATATTACAAAAGAGGCCTAAGCATGGGTAAATCCATGGGCCAACATCACATACCTATTACATAAACCCTAAACCCAAAAATCTCGCAAAAGGGGGCGAGATCCTGTGATATCCACTTCGCTTGGGCAATCTGTCTTCGACCAGCCTGTTGAAGTCCCAGAAATGGTCAAAAACGACCAAGGTTCTCCAAACTTGGTCGAGGGCCAATAGACACACCTGTCCCTTTTTTACAGAGATAATTATTTGGACAACTTGATGATCTTAGGATTATCTACGGTCCCAATATTGAAATATGTTATCTCTTCTTCTTGATTCTGCATGGTAGCTTTTCAAGAAACATCATTATTATCAAACAACCTCTCCAGTGGCACTCTTCCTCTTGGAATGTGATTGGTTTTCAGCTCCACTATATCGTGACCAAATACTATTTTTAGAAGATGAGATGTTTGTTGATTTTCTAATTCATTATTTTGATCTTCTTGGATTTTTTGGTCGATTGAGATATATGAGAATTCATCAATGGTCTGTAGAAACCTATGCAACTCTAGATCAGCACTAAAGACTTGTCAATTCTTTATGTTGTCTCGTATGGCTGTCCTATGTCTGATTTAATATGTTATCCCTTGTGGGATACGTAACCTAATTTAATATTATATATTATTATCCACCGTTTATTTAATACTTTTATTAATTGATGAATTAATTAATAATTAAATTAATCATTAACCATTATGAACAACTATTTAATAATAATCAATTAGAAATGTTATTTTAAGACATAAATATAGTTTAGCTAATCTTTTAGGATTATATTATTAAATTAATTGTACTTAATAATCAAGGGTCGTTACATACACCCACCCTTCAGGAAACTTCGCCCCGAAGTTAAGGTATCTTATGGTACAATGAACAAGAACATGGTTCACACATTCATAATAAGTAAATGACATTATTATTAAGTAAGTCAAGAAAACTCATACATACAAGTGTAGATGTACAAGAAATATATGTGTAGCTAGTACATACAATTCTCATACATGTACTAACAATCAAACTGTCATCCTTTAGTATTTTATGTATGCATCCAATCCAGCCAGCAAGACTAGTCTTTTAAAAAGACAACAATCAATTAATTGTGTGAGAATTCGTTTAATCACAATTG
>JZKD02S1439114.1:0-69199 GCA_000966675.3 Picea glauca | reverse complement strand
GAAAAACATCCTGAAATTCTGACAATACCGGGTACTGATCCAATGAGGGTCCCTTCCTTTCATTCACTGCTTCCACTACATAAAGTCGACACCCTTGCCTCAAGCATCGCTTAACATTCATATTGGATATAAAGCGTAGCAACACTTTTCTCTGTACACCCTGGATCTCTATTGGTCTTCCTTCATCATCGACACAAAGAACCCTCTTTGCGAAGCAATCTACCAAAGCTCTATGAGCTACTCACCAATCCATTTCAATGATTATGTCATATGCCCCAAGAGCAGTGACATATAGTTTCAACCTGGTAGTACACACTCCCAGGTCTATTATACAATCATTGACACTAGGTCCTACTGCTTGTTTTTCCCCGGAAGCCATCTCGAATTGTTTAAAGTCATCGTGCTCGTAGGCTGCCAACCCACTCTTTTCTAATGCAGATGGTGAAATGAAACTATCTGTCGCACCAGAATCAAACAAAATATTAACATTGATATGATTTAGTGTACCTGACGACTCCACCACAGTGGATTGATGTTCAGCCTGGCGGTTATTAACTGCTGCGTAAATATGGTGGCTGCTACTTGCTCTCCCCATCGATGCTTTTCCTTCTCTATGCATGAACCTTGATTGTAACTATGGACAGTCTCGTTCGTAATGGGGTCCTTCGCATCTCCAACAGGAAATACGAGATTGAACCGGTGCACTTTTATGTGACTAATTCCTAAATGAGTTCCTTCCCCTGGAACCCCTGCCCCTGCTCACTGTTCCCTGAGATGGTCGTGGTCCTGTCTGCACTGTTGGCAATGAACGAGATGCTGCACTCGCTGCCATTGAAATCCCTGCATCTACAGTCCTTGGCATGAATCTGTTACCATACGGCGGTGGCCTTGAGCCCCCTCCCCTAGGAAATGTCCGCGGGGCCTTTCCTACGAACCCAGAGTGATGCAGAAATGTCGATCTTGAACCCCTAGTCAAGTTCATATGTTCTTCCACGTAACGCGCATTTTCCACCGCCTCCGCTACTGAAGACAGCTTCCACATCCTCACCATAGCTCTTATCCTAGGGTTCAATCCATAGATGAAGCGCTCTGCCTATCGTTGGTCACTATCCATATATGACACATATTTGACCAGTTCCATAAACCTGATCTCATATTCTTCTACCGTTTTGTTTCACTGTACTAAGGCATGAAATGCCCCAACTTGTTGTTCCTCGTAGTACGCCGGTAGATATTTCCTCCTGAACCTTTCCTCGAAAAGTTCCCAAGATACTGTGTCTAGGGTAAGGTGCAATTGTCTTTCCATGTTTCCCCACCAGTTCAGGGCGCTTTCTCTTAACTGAAAAATGGTGATCTTCGCCTTTGAATTGGACGCATAGTCCCTTAGGGCAAAACACCTGGTCATGCCTTCCAACCATGCTTCCGCGCGTTCACTGGCGCGACCTCCGGCAAAATCTGGAAGTTTGATCTTCTGCAACTCTCGCGTGATGTCTTCAGGTGGAGGTCCTCCCCCTGAATCCCTTGATGCTTCTGGATTACCCATTCTAGACGGTGGGGGTTCCACTTCAGTCCTTGCCGGTTGTCTCCCCTTTAAAGTCTTGTTGATGGCTTCCAATGAGCGCAGTATGAGGGCTAGTTCGGGCGATGGTGGTGGTGGCGCTGGTGGTGTTGGCATTGCTTACGTCGATGCTTCCCTACCTTGACTTCCTCGAGTCCTGACCATCCTGTATGCTTTGACCTACATCAACCAGAGTTGTCAGGGTGAGTTCCAGGATGTTTCAAATTGGTGCTACTCAAACTAGAAACAGGGTTAGGCGTAAGTTTTATTTACTTGTCTATAAACAGACGTTACTCTATTAGGGGATTGGCTAGGTTAGGGTTAGGTTTAAGCATCTAAGCTTCGTTTCTTCACCCTTACGAAAATAACTATTGGTTTTCTTCCCTATAGCTACGTTAGCCTTACGCCTCTATGCTTACGCTCCTAGTGCATATGTCGCCTCCTTCCCGCTTGTCCTAGTCTGAGCCCTTCTAATTTACGCTTACAACTTGATTAAAAAAAATGACTCCCGACCTTATGTTTATTAATTTACGTCGATATGCGTACACCCGCGCTATGTACCTTTCGGCATTAGTGTTCTTCTTAAGACGCCGCATTGAGCACATACGTCCCTTTGTGGGCTCCTCCATTTATGTCTTTGGCTCTTGATAGCTTGGCATGTGACCTGTCTGGCTCTAAAAAGGTGCTTGATAGCTTGGCATGTGGTCTTGGGTATGACAGTTAAAGTATTTAAATGTTAAATTAATTGTAAAAGAAACAACGCATGGCGCGTTGGTAGGGCGGCCATTGTCAAAGCTTTGCACGGTGGGGAGGTCCTAGGTTCAAAACCCTTTAGTTTAGTGAATTTTTACTTATATATATAAAAAAATCAACATACCCAATTAATTTAATTTAATTTATTTAATTAAATTGATTTTAACTTAATTAATTTAACTTAATTTAATTTAATTAATTTAACTTAATTTACTTTAAAAATTAAATAAAATAAAAATTTTTTAACCCTTATTTTAAAATAATTATAATAATTATTATTTTTTTTTAACCATTCATATATTACAATTAAAATAATAAATAAAGAAAATACATAGAATTATTCGTGAATAGAATAAATAAGTATAGAAATCGGCATCGTGGGTCCTCGCATGAGGCCCACGTGCCCTCTCCCAGGTGCTCATCCGTTTCAAGGCTCCTCTTCGTGCCGTGCACTGGTGTTGGTCTGGTCTGGGCTTTGTGCATGGAGTTTTGCTTGTAGGAGAAATAAGACTTCAGATTAAGGGCTAAACTATCTTTCTTGCCGTGTAATTTGAGCAGCAAATGGTTTCTTCCTATCTGTTTCAGTTTCCTGAAGTGGTGGCATCTACCGTGACTCGTAATTTTTCTTTATTGCTTTCAATAGGGAATTCAAATTCTGGGTCAAGGCGAAACATCACCACAGAAATAGGGAATCCGACTTTGGATCGGTAGTTCCAGGGGTCTGATATATATATATATTGTTACAAAATTGATGAAGGGAGTTGTGAGATTGTTAGCAAAGAGATCGATCTGAAGAATGAGAGAAACCATCAGTAAATCCAGTAATGGCATGTCATCGTGCACTGCTTGTAAGCTGCTGAGACGACGTTGTGCCAAGGATTTCACAATCACACCATATTTTCCATCGGATGACCCTCACAAGTTCGCCAGCGTTCACAGGGTCTTCGGAGCCAGGAACGCGAATAAGATGCTTCAGGATATTCACAATAAGATGCGAATGTAATGGTTGTTACCTCCTCTATCTCCATGAGAGGAAGACGCATCTCTTCACAGGACTCTCTCATCTCACGTCTGGCAGACGAAGATTCATGTTAGACTCAGAACCCCAAACATACTATCTAGGAACATACAATAAATGTTATCTGTGCATTATTTGCACTATAATATCACGGACAAGGTACTTTAAAGCACTCAGGACCTGTAGGGTACTTGTTGAACATAAAGGTAGTGTGCGCTTGGCATTTGGTGTTTGAGATTCGTGTTGTATCAAAAGAATTTTGCAGTGCGCGTGGGCATTATCGACCCTCCTTGTGAGATCCTCCTCCAGGTTTCTTGATTCCGGGCGCATGAGTTCTCCCTCATGGCACATTCATTCAAACTTAATAGCAATTCCCAACAGTTTCTCTTCAAAAGACGAGGTAACAGCAATAACACAAAAGATTGCAGTGCAACCTACTTATATTTCCAAACCAAGCGTCTGGGGAGTCCTCACGACAATTTCTGAAAAGGCTCGCAAACGTTCACAGGTAAGTATATATTCTTCAAAGACCCATTGTAATATTAGTTTATGTTTTCTATACATAAATTTATATGGGCTTTGAACGTCCTTTTCTTAGAAGTTTGATATCCTGTCTCTTATTTGTGCATGGCAGTGATAGCAGTTGCAAGCTTTTGTTTATAATAGGTTGACTACTTCAGTTAATTCTGGATAGAGACTTTCTGGTCTAGCTTGGTAACCGTTAATTCTTTCCTACCCATTAATCAAGATTTGTCACCTTTAATAATGAAGTTGAGTTCCATGTCTAAAGTACTGTCATTTGTTTGTATACATTGTCTCCTATCTGTGTTTATCTAGTATATCTTTTTATATTCTCGGTATACTTCTAGAATACACATCGCAGGTTTTACACAATGAACTACGACAATTTATACAGTGTCTTCATATAAGGAAATCACCACTATACAACATTGCAAAACATATCTAACAAACAACACACAATGAAGTAGAGAAGAATGTTTTTCTTCTGTTTCCCCACATCAATAATAGTTTTAAATATATTTAACTACTGCAATGATCCGACAACATCATAAATAGTAAAAACATCCCTAACATAAAATTGGACTTCAATAATTAGCTGTATAACTACACAAATTTGGAAGAAATTCATAGAACCCCTAATAAATCCAAGTACCAGGATTGTTCATATCCAACCGACTTGAAAATGCTTTATTGAGATAGATTCCAATCAAGTATTTTCTGGGCCATCCAATCTTCTACTCTTAGGGAAACTTTACAGTGAAGAAAAAAAGCATATTTGCATTCAAGAATCCTTCAAGTTACAGGCGATAGAGTTTAGACCAACTCAATCCACCCAGGTAGACCATAATCCAGCCCTAAAAAAAAAATTCTTAGTCAACTTACACCTTAGTAACTCGGAATTATCCCAGTAATTGAATTGAATCAAGTCCGACATCCCATGAAAAGTACAAAATTGTTGGAATCTCTCACATTCTAGAGTACAATTTAATAACTATAAAACCCAATCAACCCTGTTGAACAATACTTATAATAAACTACGTTGAACACAACAAATGAATAGACATTTTCTTCTATCAAATTAAGTCCATTTTAGCTTGGACAAATGCACATGGAGAAGAATAACATGAGAGGCATAAAAACTAGTGAAAACGGAAAGCTCTGCACCATAGCTAGTCTACAGTAGCATGAATAGACATAAACCCCAAAAACATTTTTTTGGTATTTAACAACGACCCTAGTTGTATGTTTCACTTTAGTAATTTGTTTTTGCATTTATTT
Organism: Picea glauca; assembly: GCA_000966675.3. Taxonomy (NCBI): domain Eukaryota; kingdom Viridiplantae; phylum Streptophyta; class Pinopsida; order Pinales; family Pinaceae; genus Picea; species Picea glauca. The sequence continues at coordinate 64,070 of JZKD02S1439114.1, read as the reverse complement.
ATTTTATTTTTATTTTTATTAAAGTTTCTATGTTTTGTGTGCAGGTTAAGTGTGGCTGGAGTTTTTCTCAAAAGAATGTACAAGTAAAACTACCCCTTATTTAGGCCCTCGGTTCCAGATTTGAACCAGGGCTCTGATACCAAATGTAATGGTTGGATTTGCATTTTACATAAATTTATTTTGATAAACTATGACAGAAATTCAATAACAAGAAATTTTATAATCGTAACTTCCGTAACCCAATTTTTACTATGAATAATAAATTTTTTTCTTTAACATAATACAACAATGCATAAATCTTAGAGAAATACCTTAAGTCTGATGCTAATAATCCTTCCTGTTGTCTGCAACAGCTTGCTTCTTTCCTGCTTCTTTAGAACATTACCCAAAACCGACCTCCCTGCCGACTAGTTAGCTCCTAGCCCTAGGATATCTACGGATATCCTAGCCCTCCGTGCCCAAAACCCCCAGCAACCCCGGTCCACTGTGTTAATGCCAATCACAAAATTCCTCCCTCTCTGCAATACTCAGAGCTCCCTAAAATCCATGGCCAACTCCCCATAGAATGCTCCTTTCCCCCAACTCCTTTCCTTCCTTATCCCTCCTTCACCGACACTCCTCCCCCATTAACTCCCTACCTAAATCCTTTATTACCCCTTATCCTCCCGCCGTTAATACCCTTATCCCTCCTTTATTACTTATGCTCATGTATTTAATATGTTATCCCTTGGGGGATACGTAACCTAATTTAATATTATATCTTATTATCCACCGTTTATTTAATATTTTTAATAATTAATGAATTAATTAATAATTAAACTAATCATTAACCATTATGAACAACTATTTAATAATAATCAATTAGAAATGTTATTTTAATACATAAATATAGTTTAGCTAATCTTTTAGGATTATATTATTAAATTAACTATACTTAATAATCAAGGGTCGTTACAGAAATGAGGAGTATACCTTCCCCATATCCTTCCTTTGATGAAGAACCATAGAAATACATCTTCCATACATTGTTTTGTTTATCTATCATTGGCTAATCTTTGCGTTGGCTAATTGAAATTTCTGGTTCATCATCATTTAAATGAAAAAGAGATGAGTCGATATCACCCTCAACAACATAAATTGGGTGATTTCTTTGGTTATGATGGTCACTAACGATGTAGGATAATATTAACTCTCTGTATAGCCTCCTATGTTCCCCTCCAAACACAGGGGTGGTGGCGTAAGTGAGGTCTATTTGTAATGATCCTCCAACCTTCTTAGCCTAAGTTTTGGATAAGAGCATACCAAACTTCAGGGGAAGGTCAGCCAAAATGATTTTGCATCACTACACTCTTCATTGGTAATTGTGACAAATAAACCACCATATCGTTTATCAGTCCCAAACATTTTACTTTCTTAGAATCAAAGGAGTATAGGTCTTGGTAGGATTTGGTGATCTCTAGACCTAGTTCTTCCATAACAACTTTGGGCTTAACATTGTGCAAGGCTCCTAACTCCATAAGACAGTTATGTTGGATCTTATTGTGGAAATTTAAAGATATATAGAATGGTGGAGAAGCATCAAATCCATCATCAATGTGTGGACCTATAGTAATGACTAGGTTCTCATCTTGTAGACTAATTACATCTGAAGATACAATAGAAGTAGTTGGTTACAAAACTTTCATGATACATTTTTTGAAAGGTTTGTTCTTCATCAATTCTTTCAAAGGCATAAGGATCTTGATCTTCCTCAACTCGTGTTCTAGGATGAAACAGGTTGGTATCTCAAGGACAACAGGTTTGGATGGGGGAAGTTGTTGAGATTTGGATGACCTATCTTTCCTTGGATTTGGATTAGGAAGGACTTCATCCTTTTTGTTTTGATCAAAGGTAGTGGATTTGGGAGGTCCCGCTCTTGTCCTCAAATCATATTTTTTCTGGGGTTGACCTTGAATAACTTCCTCTTCCTCTATCTGATTATCAAATTGATTTGACCATTTTTCTACTTCATATTCTTTCTATGTTAAGTGACTGGTATAATAATTTGTTTCATTGAAAAGTATAGCAGTGTTATCTACATCATTGTTTTCTGTATCTACCACCTCAATCTGATTGTTTTGGAAAGGAGGCGCTACACTTTGATCATTAGCATTCCTCCTTTATCTATGCATTATCTAAGGGGCATCATTAGGTCTTATAAATTGATTTGAATTTCTATTTCCAACCCCTTGAAAATCCATGTTTGGTTTTTTAGATTCCCATTTCAGCTTAGCTATTTGAGATGTTAGATCCTTCAAAGTTTTGGTCATTTCATCAAGTTTGGGATTAGATGGGGCCAATTTAGAGGAGGCAGGGGAATCTTATCTTGATTTCTTTTTGTCTTTATCAGATCTAGTCTTTAACCTGTCTCATGCCAAGCTATTGGATTCAACCTAAATGGTTGTTTCCTACATGGACAATAGTGTGGTGGATCTTCTCTCCCTCAGCAACAGGGAGAACTCTGCATTGAATGAATTGGCATAAGTGATATTGGCAGAGGATTTGGTTGGTTTGATCTCATCTAGGATTCTACCATACATCTTATTGAATCTCTTGGTGAAGTTTGAAATAGATTCATCATTCCTCCTCTTTAGAGCCCCAAACTCAGTGATGTAGTAGAGATAATCTCTCTTGTCTCTCCACTGATTTATGAGAGCTTCATATAACTCCTAAATATATGTGATGGAGGCTGGAGGAATACCCTAAAACCATTTCCTTACTTCCCCATCCAGACTCTACACAAACAACCTCATCTACACATCTATGTAGTCAATGTTAAAGTTGTCTGGAAAGCTGTAAAAGGATACCAAATGTTCCTCAGCAGTAGCATCACCTTACCCATTATATCTTGGTAAATATTTCATGTAATCTTTGGAGGGGAGTGCATGTAAGCCTACAGGAAGAACTAGGGGTGCATATCTAGAAGCAATTATGGCATTCATCCTGTTAGCAACCATGGCTTGGGAAATAGGAATCTGAAGATTTATGGGAGCTACAGGGATGGATGCAGGATTGGATGTTGAAGTAGAGTTGGGATTTGAAGATGTCTGAGGTTTCTTGGAATTGTGATTCTCAGAGATGGAAAATTCAAGATGCTTTTGATGATGAAGAGGACTAGTCTCTTTGGGAACATCTTTACCCTTGAGGGGGGAGGTATATATCTGAGCTACAGTGGATTTTATTAGTTTCCTTTATGGATTAGAGACTAATGTTTCCTTCCCAGGGTTAGGATGAGCCTTAGTGGATTTGATGTGTTCATATTTGGATCAATTGAGTCCTTTTCTGGGTGCCAGTATTTCTTTTGTAAATTTTACTTAGTGAAGTTGCCAGGTGAAAGATGACAATCTCTTTGTGTCTGATCTTTGTTCACCATCAAAGGTCAGAGCTATTCAATATCCTTCTCCTAGGGAAATATATTTCATTACTTTGTTCCCTCACAGTGGCACCAGAATATGTTGGTCCTAAAGTCTGCACCTGACTATTATAGGGGAAAGCTAGGCCACCTCAAGTTTTGGGATGATTATTCTTTTGATAATTTTCTTGGTCAGTTAGAGGGTTGGTTATACCAAGACAAGAGCATGGTTGGGTTGTAAAAATGATATGGATGAGGTTCCTCCTTGGATGATGGCACACAAATGACAGAAAAATGAAATAATAAAAACAAATGGGAAACACAAACCACTTAATGAATAATCTGCTGCAAGAAGTTTAATACTTAAAATATCATTTCAAGACATTAAACATGTATCAAAAACACAATTGCTCCCTTAGGTTGTGATAAAAACAAATCTTCACCAATAATTAGTTTTTTTCATAGGTTTCATATCAATAAATACAAGTTATACAATAGCGAAAGGAAATGAGATGTACTTTGCACAAATCAAAAACTGCATTCAAGATAAGATAAAAACACAAGAAGATTTGAACAAAACATTGTCATGAAGAGTATATTCACCAGGTAGAGAGATTTAATCCATGCATAGGATGGTTCCAACCAGTGTGATGTATTTTTATCCTTCCCCCCAAAAATTCCACCCTCAAAACATACAGAAAATTCATATTTATCAGAGTTGTAGAGGCTCTTGTCCATCTAGGACCGAGACTTAACTCTACATTAATAATTGTAAAACAACTTATTAACTTGAATAAAGCACTATTGGAGTAGAGAAATGTATACTTCACACTTGAATTAATAAAAAAGAGTGGTTCTTATCACGCATAGAAGACCACTCATTGTGCTTTTAAACTAAAAAGAGTCTTGAACTGAATAATTAAAAACTGCCACTAGCGATGAAATTGGACTGATGCATCCACTAGAATGAACTAGGATTGGCAGAAAAATACTAAGAGTGATAAAATTAAGTTCTGCATTGATAATTGGCATGCATGAGAGATGTTTGAGGCCACTGGATGATAACTGACTATATTTGGAAGATTCTTCTCATTATCTGTTTGAGGAAGAGGTAGGTCTTATGATGTTTTTCCTAGAGTCTTCGGCATTCATGTTTTATCTGTGATAGATTGGTCATAGTCTGCTACCATTCTGATTCTCCTCGTGAATTCCCTTTGAAAATTTGTCTTAACGCCCAATTGGTTTCCATGCGCTGCTCTCAGATATACGCTCATGATTGTGGAAGTTGTCAAGGGCATTTTGGAGGCACATTGCTCCGCTTCCCACAATCCACCACCAAATTCCATGTACCTCTCTAGTAGATCCAACCAAGATTGTAGTAATTATAGATTTACAACCTCCTACATCTGTTAGACAGTTGAGGGAAACGTTGGGTCATACAGGTTATTACAAGAAATTTATCAAAGGATATGGAGATCAAAACACTGATAGAAAATTTATTAAAGAAGGAAGTGAAGTTTCAATGGAATGAGGACTTTCAAAAGGGGTTGGACACCTTGAAATATAAACTATTAACTATGTTGATTTTGATCTTTTTGTTGGCCCTTGACCTAGTTTTGGGGAAAATTTGGCCATCTTTGGCCCAATTTTGGACTTCGACACGTTGGTCAAAGAAGGAGAGCCCAGGAAGAGATGAGATCATGGATATCACCCATTTTTTAGGGCTATGTGGACCCAATAAGGGGCCCTCTAGGGTTTTGTAATGTATTTATGGGATGTCGGCCCATGGGTTTTCCCCATGTTTAGGACCTATTGTAAGATTTTGTAAAGTATAAATAAGAGGAATGTATTGTAGAAGTAGAGAAGAGGCCCGAGACACTTTGTGCGAAGGAATGTATGTGTGTCGAGGCTTTGTGCTCGACTGTGATTTTGTAGAAGGTTCTAAGTGTTGTGATAAGGAATTGGGATCTATGCACTTGAACTAGTTTTGGAAGGAGGATCTCCATTTTTGTGCGAATTTTGACTCTGTGTCTTAGTGCACAGGAGTGAATGGATGTAATATTTTGGAAAATAATAAAGAGGAGAAGCAGTTTGTGGATGTAGCCCCACCCTAGGGTGAACCACATATATCTGGTGTCTCGTGTTTTTTTTTTGCCGAGTTATTTATGTTATGAGTCTTTTTTGTGCTTTGACTATGATGTGTAATAGATAGATATTTTGTTTCTTAAGTAATTTACTTATGTTAAGGGTAAATGAATGCTAGATTTAATTTAGTGCTAAGTGCTAAGTGCTCAGGGTATATAATCAATTGTTGTTACTACGTCGATCTATATTGGAGTATGATCTACGGTATTAATTAGGTTAATAAACTAATGCATGTCACTTCCTAAGTGTTAACAACATATTCTGTGAAGTGATTTTATCACAGATTTGTGTCCCAACCTGCTTACAAACACCTGCCTCTTGTAGCCCCCCTGCTTCTACCTCGGGTGAGACTTCGCCTACTTTGCAGGTGTTTTCGAAAGGGTTGTTAGTCAAGGTTTTGTTGGTGCACTGTTAAGCATTGAACCCTGGGTCTGCCCTTGTGCCAACACTTTCCATATTGGAACAAAGAGTTCCATGTACATATATATTCATCTTCCATACAATTGGGTGCAATACTATACCAACCAGGGGAGGGAGACATAGATCAACCAATTGATTTTGCAAGAAGGAAGTTTTCTATAGCAGAGAAGAACTATACAACCATGGAATGAGAATATTAGCATTTGTCTATGCATTATATAAATTCAGGAATTATCTATTGGGGTCTCACTTTAAGATGTATATAAACCATTCTGCATTCAAATACTTAGTCAACCATCTAGTGTTGGGGGGGAGAATATGCAGATGGTTATTATTATTTCAGGAATATGATTTTGAGGTTGTAGTGTGTTAGAGCCATCATTTCTCTTTTTAGTAAGGGTCGGTCTTAGTCGAATCAGGGTCCGTGTGTCAAAGCATGTGAGGTCAGGTACTGAACAACAAAGGGGTCAAGGTCAACAAGTGGTCGGTTGGCTCTTGGAGTCAGGAAGGGATGTCAGAGTCAAAACATGTGTAAATGGTATGAATTTGTTCCCAAAGAGTCGGGTTCTATAAGAAAGGAAGTTTTATGTGTTGAGGGTTGAGGCAAGTTGGTAAATAGAGGTCATGTCGGGAAGTAAAATGACCATCATCAGCTCATTATGAGGTCTAAAAGAATGAAAAGTCATGACGCTTGTGTCATGTGTTCCCTACAGCCTTTATCAACTGTACTTTACATGCCCCGAAGTATGCTCATTACATAAATATGCTACGAAAAATATTCAATTTTCTTAGAAATCTCCTGTCGCCATGAATTCAGTGTTCCTTGACATGATTCCAGCTCTCGCCCGCTCCACTATAAATTTCGATGGTTCTGCATACATTTTGGCTACAAACCAAGCTTATGCACTATGTAATGCTTCTCGCAAGCCTAGGTTGATTAAGGCCTTGAGGAATGTATCGAATCCACTACACGCATAAAAAGTACGAGTTGCGCCATGGAAACCTCCTAGAGCATAAGTAAAGGAATGTGAAGTGGCAGAAGCGTTGGGCATGAGACCTAAATATTGATATTGATAAACTAATATCTAGCAGTCAGAGCATCCTTTAAACAGTTCAGATGCATGGCCTTTTGCAGAAAAAACCAAGGATTTAATATGAGATTATTTGAACAGTTCACACTCTGTTTCGATGGTTTCTACATGGTGATTGTCGGTGTCACTATCCATGTAACAAAATAAATCCTGTCAACCATGACATAGATCCCCAACATGGATAAAGGTTCTTCAAAGGCATATCCTTTGACACATGGTGCTATGAATACTTCATCAAGAGAGAATTTTTATATAGGAAGGTTGAGATGGCCATTCTGAGTATACATTTGGAGGAACCTTTTCAGAAAATCCTTGGAGTAATTAGGAAATATTTCACTTGTGACGGGAGGTCTGATAGAGTACATTCACATCACATTATATTTTTGATGGACTTCACGGGAAGGAGAACATTAAATCTTTTCTTTTTCTTACACTAGAGCCTCCGAGAGATGACAGATAATGCCCGAGTTGAAGATGATCAATCGAAAAGGAAAATGTCTCATGTCTTGTTGATTAAATTGTAGGTAGTTGAGTATTTAAAATGGGCAGGAAGCAACTGGGATTCATTTCTACTCGCAGCTGGCATTCCCAAGGATCCACAGAGAGATTTCCCTTCGCCTGCGGAAAGGATAATATCAAACTGTGTGGAGGCTGGAGAGGGAAATAATGTGCAAGAAGGATGGATGTTGGAAGCCCTTTCCCCCAAACAACAAATACTCTGAAGAAGAGACAGGCCAAGGAAGAACAAGGAATCTAAGGAAGCCCGAGTCCTGAGAAAAACACGCACAAAGTTGGTTGTTGAAGAATGGCTCATGCACACCATTCGGCTGGAACCCGTCAAAGGTACAAGTCGAGAAAGATGGAGCAGGACGAGAAGGAAAAATACCCAAGGCACATATGTTTGTGAGTCATCTCAGCAGCTGACACAAGCACAAATCGCTATCACTGAGCTTTACCAAGAGCACAAGGAACTAAGACAACAATTAGTAGCAAAGACCCTTAAAGTGTCAGCATCAGAAGGTCACAAAGGAAATGTGACATGGCTCAAGAGATATTTGATCAAAGTGTAGAATACAATCATATAGCTACATGAAACATAGAGGATGTTGGAAGAAAGGAATGCGAAGAACTTCAGAGAATGTGAAGTGGTCGGGGAGAAAATCCGCGCAACTCTTGCCAGTTCCCAGAAGAAACATGATTAACTAAATCCATTCTTGTATTCTCAAATGTGGCATGGATTTTGACAGTTTTTAAGAAGGCATCACCCTTATATGGTTTTTTTTTTTATAACGACAACGACAATCGACAACCACTCACCACGTGCGCACCCCAACAAATGAGCACGCAGAATAAATCAAGGTTGTTGCAGTGGATGGCTGGAGTCTGACAGAGCAATTGATCATTCAAATACCATGTTAAAGGAATTCATAGACACATTGTTCTTCCCATGACGAGACCTTGCTGATAACCGAATCCCAATGGAAAAGACAAGTGGTTATGATGTGATCGCATATCGTTGGTGTCTATTCCTAGAAAGGTGTCATACGAAAGGTCATTTAATAGAGAACATGAAGTTTCCTAAATTCTAGGGATAGTAGATAGAGAGTAGGACAACCCAAGTGGCGCCCTGGCCTACATATTTTATCCTTTCAATGTAAGCCAGGTTGGTTGTAAAATTAGTGTCGACAGTGACTATTGAATGTAGCTTTGAGCTTGATCAAAATTTAATGCAAAAGTTATAAAGCTTTGATGAAAAGATTCTAATTGTAGTAGTTGGACGTATTTTTTCCTTTCTTTGTGTACGAACTTCATGTATTCTTTATTCATTTCTATTTTTGTCTGAATCAGAACGTAATTTCGAACATAGGATTCACTGCGCAACGACCTAGATTCGCGTCATTTAGACAAACCATGTTTCCTCTAAGTTAACTCTGAATTCATCCTCAATGGCACTCCGAGTTGCTTCATGTATTTTTTCCCCTTGCCACACACAACAATTTTAAACTAAAAATTGTTTCTTACTTAGACTTTATCCTCTCAAGTTCAGTCACCAAGTCATTTATTTCTATAGCTTCCTTAAATCACTTCCATAGCCCGAGGTCTTACTCTCTTTCGCCAATAGAACCAGAAATTATTATTTAAAGGTGTTAAAACTAGCCGAAAGATTAAAGGCATATCATGTATTGAGACAAAGTCTCCCGAGATATCCCTCTCCAGGTCCTAAAGGCTATTTTCAGGTCTCAAAGTTGGTTTGTAGGTTTCTCTGTCATTCGTTTCTCAGCCGAACAAAGTTTACAAAGAGATAACATTATGGCGCCGCTTTCGAGGACATAATTGAATAAATTTTCCTTGGGAGAATGACTAAAGTTATAGTTTTAACCCTTGAGGGTAACAAAGGGACAAACATATATATTGGCTAAAACCTTTACCTTGGCGACTACAATAAAAAAGACCAGTAACACAAACTAGCATGATTTAGAAACCCTGGCTCCAAAGATGATCTATACCAGAGAAAATCCTAACCCAAACCATGTAGAGCCTGTTTCCAGTCCTGAGAAACTTCTGTGTAGGACTAGGGAGAAAGCACTAGATCCATTTTATTACATGTACATAAGCATTTCCTTACCTAAAGATGGTGCACAAAGCATTGACAACCTTGAGTTTGACACCCTGTTTCAGAAAACCTTATTCAAGTCTAAGTCAAAAACCAGTTTGGATGATATAGTTTTAGACCATAAGAGGTTTCAAGCTATGATACCTAAGAACATCCCCCAAATCCCTAACCCTTTTAGAGCCATGGTCGCCAGATTCACCCCCCTCATTCTGCTAGCCCAACTGCATGATTTGCCCCAAAAATGAGGTTGTTCGCGCAGAGTATTTTGGGGGAGGTGAGTAAGTGGTTAAAATACCTCCCTTAAGTAATCATTCAAGACTTCACCGCATTTGAAATGTCTTTCATTACTAGATGGGGAGACAAGAAGAAACCCCTACAGTTGTTGACGCAGTACAATAATATGAATAGGGCACCAAAGGATATGGTGCAAGAATTCTCATCCCATTTCATGAGGATGTATAACTCAATTCCTGCAAAAGTCCATCCAACCTCGGGGTTGCACAACTGGGATACACTGATTCCTTCGACAGTGATTTTGCCTTGCTATTGAGAGAAATAAGATCATCAAATCTAGATGACATGATGTGTGACATAATCTAAGTCCAGGTAAATATGATGGCATCAGGGAATATCAAACAGAGATTCAATAGAGGCGATAAGAAACCCCAAGGGGATGCACAACCATCTAAATCTTGGTCCTCGGAAGACAAATTTGACTTGATGATGAAGATGATGGAGAAAATGATGGAAATAATGACCATGGAAAACATACCTTCTTCCCGAGAACAGCATGACCCCATCCCAGAAATCAGAACCTCAGAAGGGGTCAGGTCAAATCAAACAAAGGGACAAGAGAGACAAGGGAAACCAACAAACAAGGCCTTAATTCCAAAATAATTACACAGATGAGGATTTTGATCAGATGTTCCAAGACCAAATGCATTGTTGCGATGACAAGGAAGAACACATGTTTTTGATGAAGGGAGAACATGAACAATACATGAGCAAAAATGGCAATATTATGCTCGAAACAGACGACATGATCTCTTGGGAAATAGAATAATTTAGGAAAGGTTATCACAATTCCATCATGCAATTTCAGAAACAATACAACCTCAGGAGAAAGAAGGTGCCCACCGAACCTCAGCAAAAAAATCACTTAAGGAAACCTCCAGCAAATACCCCTTCCACAAGCCGCCCGAAGCCATAAAAACTGACAAAGGATGCAGATGAAAAGGAAAATATCAAAGGAGGAGGCCCTGAAGAAAGCACCAGAGATAAGATAGGAAACACATGGCAAAGAGGTAGAAAAGGTCCCTCCCCCCTTTAACTTTGAGAATGAAATGGCCAAGATCAAAATATTTGTCCCATTCAATGAACTTATAAAAAATGGTGAGTATCGGGAGCAGATTATTAAAATCATAAAAATGGGAGAAACCCCCTAAGTTTGGCATGTTGTTATCCAGGTCGTGGGCTACGAAATTAAAGAGAACTCTGCAAATGGACATGTCATATGATACCATTCCTAGAGACAATTATACATAGAAGTACTACTAAAGTACATGGTAAGAAGTAAGACATAGACAAACAATCATCCTATCTACTTCGTCAACACTGATTTTGGCTCCTCCATATTCTACAATGACATGAGCTTTGAAGAGGAAGAGTCGACAACCATCATGATCACTGATGATAAAGCCACGCGACAAGAAGTGGAGTGTGACGACCTGAGAAACTGCCTTGAGAACGAGATATGGAACATGATTTTTGACGGTTCTATTAGTAAATAAGGGGCATGGGCTGGTGTATGGATAAGTCCTCCCAATGTGGGCACAAAAATCTACTCATACAAGCTCTCTTTCGACTATATGAATAACATGGTTGAGTATGAGGCACTAATTTTGGGCCTGAAGGTTTTGAAAGAATTGGGTGCAAATAGGATAGCAGTGCATGGGGACTCTGAGCTGGTTATAAACCAAGTGAAAGGAATATATCAATCCAAACATCCTAGGTTGAGAGCATACAAGAACCTAGTGTTGGACCTCCTCGAAGATTATTGGAGTATAATCTATCAGTGATCTCGAGGGGGAAGAGTCATATCGCCTATGCATTGGCCACCTTGGCCTCAGTCTTTAAAACTATCATATTTCCCAACATAAAATACGATATTGAATTCAAACACAGGTCGACAGTGCCTTATAATATCAAATATTGGTAGGTGTTTGAGGATGACAAACAAGTGGAGAGATTTCCCTAAATGAGCGATGTGTTGGAAAACATAAACATTGATGATGAGCATTTTTGCGATGAATATGAGAGTGCATATGTGCACAGTAATGACGACCCTTTCCAAAACTAGATAGCGAGAAGGGACATAGTACAATTGAATAATAATATCATCCCAAAGGGGCTAGTTCCATTGGAAAATAATTTTGATGAAAATGATGTGGCTAGAAATACCAAGATCACTGCAAATGATGAGGATGTCAAATATTGCAACATCAGGACTCAGGAGAACCCAAAAATAATAAAATTTTCGAAAATGCTTAGTCCATAGGTAAAAAATGACTACATCAAGTTCATGGAGGATTTCCTCGATGTTTTTGCTTGGAGTTATGATGACTTGAAGGTTTATGACACTAAAGTGATTTAGCATGTATTTCCTCTCAAAGAAGACCAGAGGGATTTCAAACAAAATATGAGATGAATAAATCTCATGTTGTTGCCTCTAATAAAAAATGAGGTAAAGAAATTGTTCGAAGCTAAAATTATCATTTCTTTGAGGTTTTTGAAATGGGTTTCCAAACTGGTTCCTGTAAGGAAAAGAGCGGAGAAATAAGATTGTGTGTGGATTTTCAAAATTTGAACAAAGTGTCCCTCAAGGACCACTAACCACTCCCTAAAATGGGCTATATTATACAAAAGGTGGTGGGGTCCCAAAATATGTCCATGCTGGATAGTTTTTCAGGTTATAATCAGATCTTGGTACACCTAGATGACAGGGAAAAAACATATTTTACGACACCATGGGATTGTTCATGTATGCTAAGATGCCTTTCGGCCTGATGAACATCAAAGCTACCTTCAAGAGTGATATGGACATATCATTTACTGGTGAAAAGGAAAATTTTATATATTCTATCTGGATGACATCACAGTGTACTATGACTCTGACGAACAACACCTTGGGCATCTAAAGAAGGTTTTCCACAAATGTAGGAAATTCAACATATCATTGAATCCAAAAAATTCACATTTTGGGATGCAAGAAGGGAAGATTTTGGAGCACATCATCTCAAAGGAGGATATTAATATAAAATCCAATAGGGTTGAAGGGATCCTGAAAATCGGCACTCCACGCAGTAAGAAAGAGGTGCAATCCTTCCTAGTAAAAGTAAATTTCTTGAGAAGATTCATCCTAAACCCGACAAAAATTATAAAACATATCACTTGCATGCTAATAAAGAGGAGTGATATCAAGTGGAACCCAGAAGCCATAAAATCATTTGAATATATAAAGGTAGCTCTAACGAAAGCTTATGTGCTGGCCAGCCTAGACTTTACAAAATACTTCATCTTATTTTCATTCGCCTCAGAGCATACAATTGTGTGCATGTTGTTACATAAAGACGATCAGAACTTTGAGAATCCTATAGCCTATTTCAACAGGACACTAAGGGATTCACCACTAAGGTATGACATTATGGAGAAACAATTTAGTAAAATCTCTAAAGGAGTTCAAAACATACATATTACACTCCCATGTTATCACTTATGTGCCCAAGAACTCAATTAAGGATATCCTAACTCAGCCTAACCCTGAGGGAAGAAGAGGTAAGGGGATAGCAACCATGTTGGAGTATGACCTTGAAATCAATTCCATGAAGTTGATTAAGTGTCAGGGCCTTGAAAAGTTGATGGTGCAGTCGAACGAAGAATTTTTAGGAATAAAATTCATCGTTGATCTATCAGAGAATCCTCAGGAATAAACAACTGCACAGGTGTCTCAAAGGTTTGTAGATTCATCGTGGTATATAAACATCATATATGTCTTGAGGAATTTGCAAGCCCCTCAAGGTTTAAGTAAGACCAAGGCCAGATTCTTAAATCTCAAAGATGTTAAGTTCTACATCTTAGATAACTCACTATACTGGAAATATCCCAGAGGGATATTGCTAAGTTGTTTGTTGGAAAATGACGCGAAACAAGGTATCGAGGAGTTCCACAGAGGTGACTGCGGAGGACATATCTAATGGAAAACCACCCCACATAAAATCCTAAGAGCAGGATACTATTGGCCTATCATCTTCACAGACATATACAAAGAAGTTTTCAGTTTCTACGAGTGTTAGATTTTCGATGGAAGGAGAAAGTTGCAGCCCTTGCTGCTGAAACCGATCTCTTTCGAAGTTCCTTTCATGCAATGGGGCTTGGAATTTATAGCAAATATCCATCCACCATCCTCAACATAACACAAATGGATACTCATGGTAACATATTACTTCATAAAATGGATAGAAGTGACTCCAACGAAGTAGGCTACCAACGCAGTGATCATTCAATTTCTGGAGACAAATATCCTATCGAGATTCATATGCCCTATCAAGATCATAACAGAGAACACAACCACATTCAAGTCCAAGAAGACGAAGAAGTTTTTTCAGCATTACAATATAACCCTGGGACATTCTACATTGTACTACCCATAGGGAAATGGGTTAGAATAATCGTCAAATAAAATCTTGACCAGAATCATCAAAAGACTCCTCCAAGACAACAAGAAGGCCTAGAATAAAAATATTATTTATGCGATATGGGAAGAAAGGGACACCACCAAGAATTACATCTTGAACTCTCCATTACAGATCATATACAACGCAGATGAGGTTTTCCCTACCTCACTAGGGTTACCCATCAGGAGGTTGTTGTAGGAAAAGGAAGATGAGCCAGATGACACCCAAAGGAGGATAAATCAGTTGATTCACACACAATAGATGAGGGAGTAGGTGTACAACCGATCAAAAATCCACCGGGAAAGGATGAAGAAAACCTTCGATAAGAATTATAAGAAGGAGGAATTTCAAATGGGGGACCTGGTGTTGGAATGGGACATGAGGAACGCAGATAAAGGAAATCTTGGAAAATTCGATCATCTCTGGACAGTCCATTCAGAATTAGTGCATATTGTGGGAACAATGCTTATTTTCTAGAAGAGCTTAATAGAGAATGCGTTGGTTGGGGTCTTGTAAAAAACATGTTCCTCAAACACTATCTGATGCAAGAAAGTCCTTTTAAGTCACATGTCATTGTAAAAAGTCTTTTTTTTTTTTAAGATAGGCGTTTTCGAGTCAGTGTGTCTACAGAAAATTGAAGCCTGAAGCGAAGGCCATGAGTTTATGATGAGTCTATTAGAAACTATGTCAATAAGTTTAGGTTGCATTTTTTTTTCATGTTTCAGTGTCTGAAAGTTGAATAAATCCCAATTGTTAGGCACATGGTCTTTTGTTCTTTTCTACCTCACTGAGAGGATATTATCCCCGTTGGATCCAGTTGTTAGCATCGTAATTTCTCTTTTTAGTAAGGTTTGGTCTTAGTCGAGTCAAGGTCCATGTGTCAAAGCATGTGAGGTCAGGTATTGAACAACAGAGGGGACAAGTTTAGCAAGTGGTTGGTTGGCCCTTAGATTCTGGAAGGGATGTCAGAATCACAACATGTGTAAATGGTAAAATTTTGTTCCCAAAGAGTCGGGTCCTATCAAAAAGGAAGTTTTACATGCTGAGGGTCGAGGCAATTTGTTAAATAGAGGTCGTGTTGGCAAGTGAAATGACCATCATCAACTCATTATGAGGGCTGAAAGAATGAAAAATCACAATGCTCATATCATGTATGCTCTGCAACCATTATCATTTGTACTTTACACGCCACGAAGTGCACTCATCGCACAAATGTGCTACGAAATATATTCATTTTTCTTCGAAACCTCCACTCGCCATGAATTCAGTGTTCCCCGACATGATTCCACCTCTTTCCTGCTACACTATAAATTTTGAGGGTTCTGCTTACATTCTAGTTACCATCTAGGCTTATGCACTATGTAATTCTTCCCACAAGCCTAGGTTGATCGAGATTCCTGCCTCGGGCCCGTATCGAATTCACCGCGCGCATAAAAAGTACAAGTTGTGCCATGGAAACCTCCAAGAGCATAAGTAAAGGTCCACGAAGTGGAAGAAGAGTTGGGATCAAGCCTCAAATATTTATATTGATAAACAAAGATCTGGAGGTCAGAGAAACCTTTGAACAGTTTAAGTGCATGGCCTTTTGCATAAAAATCCAAGGATTTAATATGAGACTATCTGAGTAGTTCGTACTCAGTTTCGACGGTTTTAGTGTGATGATTGTAGGTGTCATTATCCATGTAACAAAATAAACTCTATCAACCGCGACAAAGATCCCCATGCACATTTAAAGGTGGTTCAAAGGCATGTCCTTGGATGCACGGTGCTATGAAGATTTCATCAAGTGATAATGTTTATATGGGAAGGTCGAGACGGGCATTCCAAGTAGACATTTGCAGGAACCTTTTTAGAAACTCCTTGGAGTAATTAGGAAATATTTCACTTATGAGGGGAGGTTCAATAGAGTACATTTTCATCACATTAGGTTGTTTATGAACTTCAAGGGAAGGAGACCATTAAATCTACCCTTTTTCTTTCACTAGAGCCTTCAATAGATGGTGGACAGTGATCGAGATGAATCTGATTAGCCGAAAAGGAAAATATCTCATGTCTCGCTGATTAAATTGTTGGTAGTTGATGATTTAAAATGGGCAGAAATCAACTCAGATTATTTTCTGCTCACAACAAACATTCCCAAGAATCTAAAGGGAGATTTCCCTCTTCTCGTGGAAAGGATAATATCACACCGCGTGGAGGATGGAGCAAGAAAGGCTACGTAGGAAGGAGGGACATTGGAAGCCCTGTCCCCCCAACAAAAAATACCCTAGAGAAGAGGAAAGCTAAGGAATAACAAGGAAGATGGGGAAGCCTGAGTCCCAAGAGAAACACGCACAAAGTCAGTTGTCGAAGAATTTCTCATGCGCGCCATTCAGATAGAACTTGTCAAAGGAACAAGTCAAGAAATTTGAAGCAAGATGAGGAGGATAGATACCCAAGGCACAAATGTTCATGATCCATCTCAACAACTGAAACAAGAGCAACTCACTATCATTGAGCTTTACCAGGAAAATAGGGAACTAAGACAATAGTTAGTAGCAAATACCCTTGAAGTGTCAGCATCACAAGGCCACAAAGGAAATGTGGCATGGCTCAAGGGACAACTCAGGGAATCACAGGATACAATCATAAAGTTTTGCGAAACACAGATGATGTCGGAATAAAGGAATGTGAAGTAGATGGGGGAGAAAATCCATGCAGCTCTTGCCAGCATTCAGAAGAAACATGATTAACTGAGTCCATTCTTGTATTCTCAAATGTGGCACAAACTTTGATAGTTTTGAAGAATGCATCACCCTTATAAGGTTTTGTCAGTTTGGTAACGACAACAACATTTGACAGCCACTCGTCATGTATGCACCCCAAAAAATGAGCACATGGAAGAAATCAAGGCCATTACAGTGGGTGGTGGGAGTCTGAAAGAGAACTTGATCGTTCAGATAACCTTTCAAAGGAAGACATCGACACATCACTCTCCCCATGACAAGACTTTGCTAATAATTGAATCCCCATGGAAAATACAAGTGATTATGATACAACCGAATATAGTTGGTTTCTATTCATGGAAAGGCGTCATACAAAAGGTCATTTAACAGAGAATAGGTGCTTTCCTAAATTCTAGGGATATTAGCTAGAGAGCAGGGCATCCCAATCAACGCCATGGCCTATATATTTTATCCTTTCAATGTAAGCAAAGTTGGTTGGGAAATTAGTGTAGACAGTGACTACTAAATGTAGCTTTGAGATCGATTTAAATTTAATGCAAAAGTTCTGAAGCTTTGATGAAAAGATTCTAATTGTAGTAGTTGGATGTATTGTTTCCTTTCTTTGTGTATGTATTTCCTGTATTCTTTATTAATATCTATTTATGTCTGAATCAGAATGTAATTTCGAACCTCGTATTCACTGTGCATCTCCCTAGATTCATGCCATTTAGACAAACCGTGTTTCCTCTAAGTTAACTCTGAATTCATCCTCAACAGTGCTCTGATTTGCTTCATGTTTTTTTCCCCCTCGCCAAACCCAATGATTTTAAACTGAAAACTATTGCTTACTTAGCCTTTATCCTCTCAATTTCAGTCACCAAGTCATTTTTTTCTATAGTTTCCTTAAATCGACTCCATAGCTTGAGGTCTTACTCTCTTTCTCCAATAGAACCATAAATTATTATTTAAAGGTGTTAAATCTAGTCAACATCTTAAAGCCATATCCCGTATCGAGACAAAGTCTCCCAAGAGAGACCTCTCCCGGTCCAAAAGTCTAGTTTCGGGTCTCAAAGTTGGTTTGTAGGTTTCCTTTGTCATTCATTTCTCAGCTGAACGAAGTTTACAGAGAGATAACATAGTAAAACCTAGGAAGATGAATGTAATACCCGATCATCTATCGTACATATTCTCAGGAGAAGATGCACACAATTTAGATGATAGCTTCCCATATCCACAACTAATCTTAGTAAGCATGGTGGATGATTACTTCTCATAAATTGTACAGTTTTCAAGTACAGGCATGGCTCCATCTGAGATGACAGTAGTGCAGAAGAAACAACTGGTATTGAGAGCAACAAAATATCAGTTGACTGCGGTGAATTTATACAAGTTGAGTGTAGATGGAATACTGAGATCATATGTGTTGGAATAGGAGAGACCAATGATACTTGAATAATTGCATCATGGAATTGCAGGAGAAAATTATATAGGGAGAGAAGCTACACAAAATATTTTTTTCACAGGGCTTAAGTGGCCTACACTTTACAAAGATGCGAGGGAGTATTATCTTTCATGTGATGTCTGCCAACGAGTGGGAAATCCATATAGGAGGGATGAAAGGCCTTTGAATCCATATGTTACATTGCAATGATTTGAGAAATGGGCCATAGATTTTGTGGGGTCCATCAACCCACAAAAAATAATATCACGGGTAAGGTATATCATCACTGCAACAAAGTATTTTACAAGGTGGGAAAAAGTAGCACCTTTTACAGACTACACTACAAAGACCGTTCTGCAGTTTCTGTTCAAGAATGTAGTCACAAGGTTTGGATGTACGTGAATATTACTTAGTGACCAAGGTACACACTTTATAAACAAGAAAATTGTAGAAATGAATAAGGAGTTTCAAATTCATCACCAAAATACTAACCCATATCATCCTCAAGCCAATGAAACAGTGGAATATTTTAATAATATCTTGATGAATTCCTTGACAAAAAATTTCCATGTAGGGTGAGTCGATTGGGACTTTAGAGTTCATGTAGTATTATGGGCTTACATGACTACAAGTAAGAAGCTGACAATACATATACCTTTCATATTAGTCTATGGATAGGAAGCAATGACGCCAATGGAGTTTGTTCTTCCTAGCCTCTGCATTGCAGCAATCACTGAGCTATCAAACACTATCACAATAGAGGAGATATGATCCAGATTATTTTCGACACAAAATGAGAGTGAGGATATAATAAAGAAATTTAAAAAGATATCTCATATATACAATAATATAAAATAAATGTATCATATATTCAACCATAAACACAACGATACAATAATACACAATTTTCTATTAATGAGAGAAAATGTACAAAGACTGTAAAAATACAGAGTGAAAGACTCACTAGAATGGTGGCATCTTATCTCTAAGAAGAGATAGGTCGACTATTCGCATTTGTGAGAAGATGATTTTACAATGAGGCTCCAAAGGCCTTTTTATCATAAATAAAATCCAAAACCCTAACCCTGAAAGATGAAAAGCCAGCGTTTTTGTGGACCTCGTTTTGGGTAGTTTGGTGTATCAACTTCCCGGGGGCGTAACTTTGGAATATGATCTATGTTTGGGGAGAACAATAGATCGTTGGAAAGGTATCATTGAGGAGATTCATTTTGGGGGGTAAATTAGAGCCTCCAACTATCATTGAGAAGCTTGATCCCAAAAAACCTTCATTTAGGCCCTCAAAATGGCCCCGGAAGTTAAAAACTTCTAAAAATAGTAAATTGCCAAAATTGCCATAAAATTGTTTTGAGTGAGTCTGAAAAGGTGGGTAGCCACCGATATCCATATGGATAAATATATTGGAATAGTTAGTACATCTTGAGGAAGATCGATTTGTCACAAGTAAGAAATCAAGAGAGAAGGATTAGCATAATCGACACATTAAACAGAATAAGTTTCAAGTAGGAGATCTGGTACTATTCTATGACAATAAGTTTATGCAGCATCCAGAAAATTTTAGAATGCACTGGTTAGGACCCTATGTGATTCAACAGGTAACAGAGATAGGTGCTTTGTGGTTGGAAAACTTGAATGGAGAAGTCTTTGAAGGAATTGTGAATGGAATAATTCTAAAACTATATAGAGCTGACCAAAAATATACGTAGTAATTGGGGCTACGCCATAACACACGTATTATAATAGTTGTACCATAGTAGCAAGTAAAACAAAGAAAAAAAAATAAAAAGTAGATATAGTAGAAAGAAAAAGAGTGTTTGAGTACCAAGGAATAAGAACTTACAAAGAAGGAATGGTCATCACACATTAGAATATAATTGTTCCAATTTAGGAGACAATACACAGAAGAGACATAATGTGAAGCACATAGATGAAAAAACAAAGCACCAGTGCACAATTTGGCAATGAAAAGATTGTTAAAATCATTAAAGCATGGAAACAATGGCTATGAAGTGGGAGTGATAGGTCATAAAAGCCTCATATAAGTCTTAAATGGTAAAATCCATAAGAAATCATGACAGATCGGTAGTATGAGGGGAAAATCACATGATCGATTTGGTAATAAAGGAGTAATTGGTTAAAAACTCAACAACCATAGTGGTAGATTGAAAAAGGAACTTAAGGTAGGATGAGACAAGTACAGTTGGCATGAAGACACAAAAACAATAGGAAGTCTTTAAGTCTAAGTCATTATTTCATGCAAGCGGAAGAAAAAAAAGAGAACCAGAGTGAATTTAAGAACATAGCCGAGCTACCAGAGCCAACTTACAAATTCCCACAAAGAGATACAAAACTAGTCCAGGAAACCGTCACAGGAAATGAATGGCATCACTGAGATTTGGAGGATTGTCTACAGTAGTGAGAAAATAGGCAAAGTGACTAGTATAATCATGAGAGGTCAAGGAGGTAGTCGGAGCTTCAACTTCAGTGATACCATCAATATTTCACATAGATTACCTGTCATTGTGGATAGACAATGCAACGCCTGCCAATGTACCAGCCAATAGGAAGTACCCATTTCTGATAGCACTAGTTCCAGATGGTGTAAGTAGTGATGACGATATGCTCAGGAATATTTTTAGCCTTAATTTTATGGAACATGACATCACTAATGCACAAAAATTCCCTGAGTTAGCTAGGAAGAAATATTTGCACACTAGAAGTGTCCGAGAAATAAGAGAAATCCTACTCGAGCCATAGGAGTGGGTGACAAGGTTAAAAAAGGAATGAATATTGAACCTATTGGAAATTCCACAATTCAGGTGGAGTATAAAAATTAATGTTTGCATTAAGGTATTGTTAAGTTCTTCTCATGGGGGGACACTTTGGTTGCACCCCCTAGTATCAATCGATATTGCATTGGTTGTGTGAATAAATGGACTTCCAAAGGTTGATGAGGACCTGACCATTCTATTTAACAAAGTAGGAGAGTGATCCCTCTCAAAGTTAGTGAAAGATAAATTCGATACATTTAGAGGAAAGAGGGGTCTAGATGTTAAGAGAATTAATGATAAAAGTGTGAGTTTTGCGATGTAGGTATTTGCTTACAAGCTACTGTAAAATTGTCTCAAAGATGAAGTACAAGTTTTAGTCATTGTAGCTGCAGAGAAATGTATGGAAGGATTTCAGATGAACTGGGATACATTTTTAGTTAACTAATTTTTACAATATTGCATGGAGGCCTGGGAAAAGGGAATTGAATTCCATTACGCATGGTTTCTAATATTAATTCCACTGTCCAAGTGGAAATAACCAATATTACTAGTGAATGCACACATCGAGTAGAAACAATTTGGCTATGAGGTATGCCAATTTATGGCACACAACAATTAACAGAATAAAAAATGACAATAACGCCACATTTTTTGTGTACTTGAAAAATATCACATATATAGTTGGGCACACACCATGAATATCGACCGAAATGGTAGAAACATATAAATATATTACGTGGTTTAGAGTAGTAATGCATCATATGTACATGCATGCCATGAAATATCCATTGCACCAATGGTTTCCAACAAGTTATCGGTTTACAACAGAATACATGAACTTGATAGTCAATGATTGGGAGGAGGATTGGAAAATCCTAGAATAAAATACATGGCCATCATAAGAGGAGGAAGAAAAAGATAAAAGTGACAAGGAACATGGTGATGAGCAAGGAAAGTATCAAACGAATGATGCACGATATATGTCTGGCCCATTGACAGGCCTTGAGCTAGGAATAAAAAGCTAGGATAAGGGGGGATAAAACGAAGGAGGGGTGTGAAAACAATATAAGGTGCATAAGTAGACCCCATTTTATATATTAACTAATGATGATATGTGTTAGCACTCTATAAATCTATTTGGCTGATAAACAGACGATGAAGGTAACTTTTTCAACCAACTTTGAGCCCTGAAACTAGCCTTTCGGACCAGGAGAGGGCTCTCTCAGGAGACTCTGTCTCTGCAAGGGATATGGATTTAAAGAAGTGGCTAGATTTAACACCTTTTATCTAATGGGTTCTAGTTATATTGCTGCAATAAAATAATACTTTTGTCTATGGAGTCGATTCGAGGAAACAACAGAAACAAATGACTCGGTGACTGAACTTTGAGAGGATAAAGGCTAAGAGAGCAATAATCTTTAGTGCAAAAGAGTAATGTGTGGCAAAAATAAATTACAGGAAGTAACTCGGAGAACCACTACAGGTGAATTTAGAGTTATCTTTTAGAGGAAAACATTTTGTCTAAGTGGTGCGAACAAGGGGTGTTGTGTAGTGAATCCACAGGTTCAAAACTTTGTTCTGAAATAGACAAAAAAATATATGGAAAAAGATAATAAGAAGCACATATGCAAGAAAGGGAAAAAAATACATCCAACTGCTACAATTAGAATATTTTCATCAAATTTACAGGACTTTTGCATTAAGTTTTAGTCAAAATCAGATTACATACAATAGCTGATTAGAATCTGGACCAGGGGTCTAAATTTAGCCCAAAAATAAAAGTGTTCAGAATCGCTTCAAAACATACAAGTGCATAGGCCTTGTCCTCATGAACCCAATGCACCTTGAACGGGTTCAAACGGACATCGGATGAGTGATATATCACGTTCTGTTCGATTTGCCAAACAGGTAAAAATTTGTTGTTCGTACAATCTATACAGGTGATGACGTGGTAGGTCTTGATTGGACATGCTGACATGGCTTGACCGTACACTAACATGGAAGGTGATGACATGGAAATTTCTGATTGGAAATTTCAGTGGCATATGTGGCTGAATCATCTTTAGACATGTGGAATTTATTGGCCAATAGAGTGGTGCCATGTGGCCCAGACATGGTCTGCCATGTGGCACCGTGTTAAAGGTTGGTACGTTAAAAGTTTATGGAGTCGATGGGGGTTGAAACCTGGACCTCCCACCACATGAAAAATCTTGGAAAAGGCTTTTCTACCAATGTGCCCACATGGTATTTCTTACCATGTTATGGCTTTAATTTTATTAAAATTGTGTGTTGCATACTTTTGGGTGCGTCCGGGAAGGGGTTTGGCCCCAACCCCCATTCATAGGCACATTACCATGTGAAATGAATCCACATGATATTGCATGGGATTATTTCAAATGGGTCTCTACCTTTTTTCACCCTCCACATGTCAGGACCTCAACCAACATGCTAACGGTGCCTAATTTTGCATTGGGATGTGGTGACATGGGCCCCCCATGCACCCAACACCTCCGTGTTTTGGGGGCTAAGTTTGCTAACAGTGCAAACATTTGGCGTGTTTTTTAGGCATGCATGCATGTGATAGGTTTAGGCATGGGAAACACCTAGAAGCCAGGTTAATCACACAGGTGTGCGAAATGGCAAACCGGAGACACCAAGCTTGAAGGAGAAAAATGGCAGGAGGCCTAACTTCTTCATCTTTTGGGCAAATGAGGTGTCAAAAAATCCCAGATAGGGTTTTTGGATGTTCTAAATCCATTGGAATAGTTTTCAAAGGAATTTGGAGACTTTTATTGCAGGTTTTATACCATTGAAGTTTCAGAGAGCTCTAGGGAGCTTAGGGACACCATTGATGGAGGTCATGCTCAAATGAGCCCAAGTCTATTTTATGTGACTGAATAGTCATTTTTGACTAATTGTTATTCTCTGAACACATTGGGATATGTTTCAGGGGCATTTAAGGACTTTTACAAGTGTTTTTTCCACAAGGAAGCGCGGGGAAGCTTAAGGCAACATGTAGAAGTGGTCATGCCCGGATGAGCCATGGTCCATTTTCAGAGTTCTATTAGTAATTTTTGGGGTTTTTATGTATTCTGAACCCAATGGTACAGTCAGTAAATACATTGTATTTGAGCAGAATCTTGTAAAATAATCTTTCACAAACTAATCCCAGAGAGCCTAGGCCATTGATGGACGCTCAAGGAGATGTAGCCCAGTTGGGAGTGAATTCCTTTATCATGTTGTCATTGTTGTGAGTTTTTTTCTGGTTATTATTTGTTACAATTTATGTTTCTTTTGTATTCTTTAAAAAACATATTTAACCTTTTAAAAACCACACACATAAACACCTAAAAGGAGCCTAAACTTGACACATAAATCCTCTTTCACAACTAAGACATTGACCAAGGTCCTAAAGTTTATTTTAATGGAGAAGAGGGTGCTTGCATAGAAAAGCAAGCCAGACCCCTATTTTAAGATCAATAGCTATCATCTATACCAATTTTTACAACCAAACTATCCTACATAGAAAATATTAAATATATAAACAATGGCGTTGTTTGGGCTACCCTAGTCTTCTGACTACTATCCCTACAAACTAGGGAACCGACTGTTTTGCATTACAAAAACTCTTTGCATGAAATTTTCCAAGACAAAGGTACATCTGGCCACATCATGATCATTGTAATCTTCCACGAGTATTTGGTTGTCGATCATGTATCTAGGTGGAAACGTGTCTGTCAGTGTTCCATTGTCTGTTGTAACGGATTTGGTTTTCTTTTGCATGCTCATTTGTTGGGGGAAGTGTGCGTGACTAGTGGTTGTGGACAGTCACGATCATTCTCAAAATGGCACAATGTCTTGGGTGATGTCTCCTACAAAATTGTCAATATTTTCCTTTTGTTTGTGAATGCAGGAACAAACTTAGCTAATCTTGTCTCTTTTGCTTTGTGGCAAGAGCTACGTGAGCTATCTCTTCATCCGCTTCACCGTCTCTAGAGTGTTTGGCATACCTTTATTCCGATAGATCTTGTGATTTGCGCAGCTATACAATCGTATCATGCACCTTGCGAGCTATATTTTGAGCCACATCACGTTCCCTTCATGACCTCGTGCTGGGTATGCTTCTGTAATCTTTGTCACCAGTTGTTGTCTCAACTCCCTATTTTCTTGGTATAGTTTGGAAATGGATAGCTTCTTTTGTATCAACTGTTGAGCTATCTCTTGATCATTTGAACCTATGGAATCTGTCCTTCTCATTCTACTCCCACTTTCTCGCTTGGTGCCTTCCAAAGGCTCCAGGAAGATGATGCACATGAGTAATTGTTTAGTGATCGGTCATGCACGCGGCTCATCTGAGATTCAAATTTCCTAGAATTCCTTGTTCTGCCCCTTCTCTGAGGTATATGTTGTTGGGGAAATGGGGATTCTTATATCCTTCCTCCCTACGTGGTCCCTTCCGCTCCAAGTTCTACATAGTGTGATGTCATCATCCCCGCGGGTGAAGGAAAAACACCTTCTTTATCTTTGGGGATGCCCATTGTGAGTGAGAAACATTCCCAATCACTCTGGGGATCAAGTCTGGTGATCCTGCCACTACGTGTACCCTTATTCTTGTTCTGAGATGTCTCCATGGTGCGATCGATATGTGTCTTGTGCCCAGTATATCGGGCAGATACCCAAAATGGAGAACTTGATCGATGTGGGACTGCGAAAAAAATTACAGACAGAGCCTGAATCTGATTTCGTGAACAAAATGGGTTTAGAAAATATGGGTTTATAAGAGATCGGATGAAAGGAATAAATGTGCCAAAGAGCACCGAATTCATGGTGATTAGATGTTGTGAATCAAACCACATATCTTCCATAACATATCCCTGTGTGCAAGGTACATGCAATAAGGTTTGTAGGTCATACATGATTCGAACACCATGATTTTTCATTCCTTCGGCCCTCATGATGAACTGATAATAGCCACAAAACTTGCCAAAACAACTTCCATTAACTGCTTGACTGGACCTGGGGCATGTAAAGACTAACTTTTAACTGGACCTGACTCTTTGGGAATGGAATTCCCATACTATTTGTGTATGCTTCAACTCTGACACCTCTTCCTATTTCCAAGGGCCAACCAACCACTTACAGATTTAGAATTTTTCATTTTTACGTACCTGACTTCACATATTTGGATGCATGGGTCACAACGTGACTAAAAACTGACTCTAAATGGAAAGAAAAATGGCGGTGCTAATAGCTAGCTCCAATGGGGATGCTATCCTCCCCGCAAGGTAGAAAATAACAATAGACTAGGTGCCTGACCATTGGGCCTTATTTCGACTCTTTGCCACTATAATACAAAAAGCAAAAACACAAACTAAGCATATCAACACAACTTGTAAAGACACAACATAAACTCAGGGCCTTCACTTCGGTCTTCAATTTTATGTTGACCTACTAACTCGACGCAAAAAATAAAATGACTATTTACAATGAATGTTGGCACAGGGGTAGACCTAGGGTTCAACGCTACAACCATGCACCAATAAAACCCTAACTACTGACCCTTTTGCTAACACCTGCGAAGAAGATGAAGTCTCACCCAAGGTAGAGGTAGGGGTGGTTTCAGGATTTCAGTGTCTGAAACCTTAGCTGGGACACAAATATGTGATTGTAACACCTTAACATGGCACTTAGCAGTTATAGATCATAAATATCCAGTCTTAGTTTATAGTGCAGTTAAACCCTAATTACAGAGCATTGCAGTATTTAACCAGATATACTATATTCCATCACTAAGCACATCCACATAGACCAGATCAAGTATTCATCCATACTATTAAGCACATAGCATTAAGATATCTATCTACCATTCATCTATATCAAATCACTAATAAAGTAAACATATAAACACAACATACATCACACAAAGTAGAGAAACACAACATGTATGTGGTTCACCCCCACCCTGGGGCTACATCCACCAACTCTTTGTCTTATTTATTAGCTTCTTCAATCAATTACATGCACAGAGCCACATAAACCCTACTCCACAGAGGACAAGAGATATGCACACGTCACTAGATCCTCCTTCCCTAGGCTAGGTTACAACACTAAGCCTCTTCTCAATCTCTTACACTCGCTTGCACTAAGCTCTACAAGCCTCATACAGTATGCATAAAAGAAATATCCACTCAGAAGTTAGCACTTTCAATCACATAGATCGAACTACTTCCTACATCGCTCAACCTTCTATTTATAATTTACAAAATAGGCCTAAGCATGGGTAAACCCATGGGCCAACATCCCCATACCCATTACATAATCTCGAATCCCAGAAAGGGCCCTAAAAGCGGTCGAGATCCTGCAATCCCCTCTTTGTCTTGCACTTCGCAATCGACATCCTATCGAAGTACCAAAAATAGGTCAAACCTGACCAAGGATCCTCAAAACTTGGTCAAGGTCCAACAAGCCCCCAACACTCACTTGTGACTCGTCCCGAGTCACTTTGATTTGGGTAGCTCAGTTTCAAAATCCTTGATCTTGGCTCGAGATGCTTTGACTTGTTTTTGTGCCACAACCTCCTGTTCAACAGATTCTTGTATGATTTCTTCATTGATAGGTCCCTCTAGGAATTGTTCAATTGCAGTGGCGACTTTCTCCAGTTCTTCTCCTCGGCTTTCGATCTCTGTGAACAATTGGTAAGCCTCATCCTGTATAGGTTGGAGACTCTGAGTCACTTCCATGACTTTTCTCTGAATGGTGTGGACCTACTGTTGGGCAATGCACTACTCTTGGGATCACTTCATCCTTTCAACAACTGACAGGGGCTCCAAATATGCCTACATTGTTTCTTCTTGATACTTCTCCTCTTGGAGTTGTGACGTTCTGGATTCTCAGTGAGTCGCTCATATGTCTAGGCACTGCGATTACTCAATTTCTTACATTCCATGGAAAATCCCTTGATTCTTTCAACTGCGCTTCAGGAAGTTGCTTCTCTTTGATCCCTTAAATCCTATAGAGTGTCAGTCACTGTGCGGAGCTCTAAGTCTGCTATTTGTTGTTGTAGTTATTGGATAGCTTCTGTGAGCTTCTCTACTTGATGTGTGACTCAGTATTCTACCTATGGTTCTAATCCTGTCACAGAGAGAAGTGATATGTTGACTACTTCTTTCACTTCGATATGCTCGGGGAGAAACTGTTCCTTTTCTTATTGAATCTATGCTTTCTCTTTTTCAAACTTCATCTGGAGAGAAACCTTCTCCTGATTTGCAATTCGACGTTGTTCTATGAGTACTCATTGCAATTTCTTCAAGGCCTGGGTGGCTTTTTCTATTTCTTCTTTTGCTCGACGAAAGAGAGCTTTGGTTGCATCTGCTAGTTAGCGGAGTTGAGCTATCTCATCTCCCAACTCTGGTTCTCCTGATGGTAGGGGAAAAATGTACATTTTCTGACTGGACTGAAGGGCCTGCTATACCCCTCAGAGTTCAACCTCAATTTTTTCATACATTTCTTCCAGCTTGGCTTCTTGTTTCTCCATGATTTCCTACGAGGCATCGTTTAGGGCTGCTATGATGAATTCAAAATCATCGGTAGCGAGTACAGTTTGCATCTTAGTGAAAGTGGCTTTGGATTTCTTCCGGGAAGAAGGTTTTGGGGGATAAACCTTCCTCTTCTTCAGGGGGTTGGTCTCATCTCTAGGCGGTGTTACTTCGCCTTGTTTCTATTCAGCTTCTTTTCCATTTTTATCTTCTACTTCGTCATCATCCCCTCGATCAAGTGATATTGAAGATGTATTTCTTGAGGCACTACTTAAGTCTTGGACCTCTTCGGTCTTCTTCCTTCTGCTGGGTCTGTGTTTTTCATGTTCTTTGTGCGTGGTCTCTGGTCTGTCAGGGTTAGACAGCTCTGCAGGTTATATGGTAATAAGGAGGTTTGTCAACCATTCCATAGTGATCTCCTCAAAGTCCTCTTCTTTGAGCTTGTAGTATGACTGAAGGTCCTCCTTATGATCATCTAATCGTGTTGTAATGTAGATGAAGTATCGATCTGCGTGGAACTTTATCCGGGGTTCGAACCTATATAGGGTGTTCGAAGTCATGCGAGGTTCAACTTCAATGGATCTCTTCAGCTCGAGGTAATATGTGTTAAAAACAACGTTCGACTGCCACTGTTTTCTCATATTTCTCGAGTACCAAAGCGTGGTGAACTTCGCAGCAAGCAGCTCGAATGGCTTGATGGCCAGGAAGGTCGCACCTTCCGGCATTTCCCAAGAAACAAACGTGATGAGGATGTAGAAATTTTCAATACAATTAATGTATTTCCTGCAATTCTCTTGATCGAACAATTATATGCCACTATTAAATATAGAATTGCTTCTATTATTATTATTGCAAAAAATTAAACCACGATCACAAAGTGAAATATCAAGAACACATAACACAGAAGTTTTACCGAGAAAGCATAAATATAAAAACCCCACTATCATATATTATGTATATAATGAATCATGCAACAATCTCATACAAAAATATAATCCAAGAGATCTCAGTACAATACAATCGTCTCACACTGTCATACAAAAACTCAACAAATACATGTGCCAATTTTTATGTCTAGACAAATTGCCTCCTCTGCACAATCCATGCAAATATAATTCTCCCAATGAATTCAAATTGCCTAGTTTGCACATGCTCATAAGCATATCCACTGCATGTGTGATTGCATGAGTGCACTTCACTCAAATCACAACTGATAGCCAAACTGTCCCTTTCATCTGTTATCTCAACTAGGTCTCCACTGGATCTGACATGCATGTAGTTAACCTTGGCGAATATTCAGTTGCATGTGAGTTCACTAATTTGAATTAATTAATAATTAATTCACTGAACTCTCACTAGTGCAAGTTTAGTTACAAGTAGTACAACTAAGATTAACTCACTTAACTACACTTATAATTCTGTTACAACTCCAAATCACTCAGTTATAAATGAGACAATAGATTAATATTTATTGTCCAATTTATTTAAGGGAAAAGTAAATTAGACACATGTTTCTTGTTGACTTTTCAACACTCCCTCTCAACAAGAAAGGGATTATCCTTCACCCCAATCTTGTCTCTATGATATTCAAATTTTCTCCTGGTGAGCACCTTCACCAGAATGTTTGCATCCTGATCATATGTAGGAATGTATTGAAGAAACATGATATTCCTCTCCACACAATCTCTGAGATGATGATACCGGATATCTATATGCTTAGAAATATCATGAAACACGGGATTAATAGAGAGTTTAATGCAACTCTAATTATCACAATGAATCACTGTCGGATCTAAATGAGAACCAAACAAACCAACCAAGATCTTTCTCATCTAGATAGCCTCACATACAGCTTGAATTGCTGCCATGTAGTCTTCTTCCGCTGAAATAAGTGCCACAGATCTCTGTTTCCTATTGTACCAAGAAAAAACTATAGATCTGATACTAAAGATCCCCCTTGATGTTCTCTTTCTGTCTGTTGGGCTGCCCACCCAATCTGCATCCATGAAGCCATGCAACTTCACCTCATTCATCTATCTGTACCATAATCCACACTCATATGTGCCCTTCAGATATCTCAGGACATGATTACCCACCTTCCAAAAGAGTTTGGTAGGCTTAACCATCGCTTGACTTAGCTGGTTAACCACATAGAAAATGTCCGATCTTGTCTTCACTAAATACATTAGCAAACCCACTAACTATCGATAGAAAGTAGCATCCACTACCTCTCCAGAAGTAACATCCTCTTTCCTTTAGTTTTCTGGAAGAGGAGTATCCATGGGTTTCCATCCCTCCATGTGGAACTTACCCAGTATCTCTCTTGCATACTTTCCTTGAGACACAAAAAGTTCACCATCTCACTTCCATATTTCCAATCCAAGGAAATAAAGAAGAAGGCCCAAATCCTTCATCTCGAAATCCTTTGAAAGGTCATCCTTGCATGAGTGTATCAACTTCTCATCAGCAGTCAATATGAAATCATCAACATAAATAAAAATGATTAAAATCTTACCCTCCACCACTGATTTGTTGACCAGTCTTGGGACAATTTCCCATGCACTGCTTTTGACAATGGAGTCATACTTCTCCACCATTGCATCAACCCAAGTGGGATCCTGCACTATTTCCTGAAAGGAAGATGGTTCAGTCACAATACATTTTCTCATGAGAGCCATGTATCCATCAAATCGATCAAGAGACTGTCTCTTTCTGCGCTGTGAAGTAGGGGTTCCTACATTCTGTGCATCATCTAGTCTCAATCTGTCAGCTTCCATGGTGCGATTTCTTCCATTTCTGATGGATGGCTCTGCTTGAGTGGTTTCCTCCACTCCATGAACCTCCTCATGTGGCTAATCCACATATTGAGACTCATCTTTGGGAACCAACAGTTCCTCTTCTGCATGCAATTCTAGCTCCCTCTCAAGCGACAACAACATGGATTTCCCCTCATCAAATTTTATATCATGTCGCATAACAATTATCTTACTATTCGAAAAATACACACGATAATTATGGGGTGTTTCTATGTACCCCAAAAATATCCCAGCGTTAGCAGTCGGTTCCAACTTCTTCCTGGAATCCTTGATCACATGCACATAAACAAATGAGCCAAAAAATTTTAAATGAGAAACATCAGGTTTCTTACCAGTGAAAGATTTTTCATGTGTACTCATTCCAAGTATTCTATGAGGAGAACAATTTTTCACATAAACCACCGTATTTCATGCTTCTTCCCACAAAAGCATTGGTAGGCCCTGATCATGCAACATCACTCGTGAAGCACCCACGATTGTTCTGTTCTTTCTCTCCACGACCCCATTTTGATGTGGGTTATGAAGTGCTATGATTTCTCTTCGAATTCCTTCTCTGCTACAGAAGTCTTTGAATTCGTTAGAGATGTATTTTCCACCATTATCGCTCCTTAGATCCTTCACTTGCTTCCCCAACTCTTTCTCCACCAATGATTTAAACTCACTTAACTTTGAGAATGTTTGATCTTTCTTCTGCATGAAGAATATCCAACATTTACGAGAAAAGTCATCAACAAAAATAACATAATACCTATGTTTTGTTGTTGAATCAAACGAGAATGGTCCACACACATCTGTGTGAATTCTCTCTAGGATTACCGAAACACAGTTCTCCTTTTCATGAAAGGTGGACTTTACATACTTCCCCAGGGTGCACCCCTTGCATTGATATAACTGAGAAAGTGTTCCCATTGGAAGTCCAATATATATTTGTTGCATGATCTTCAAGGCTCCATGATGAACATGGCCCAATCTCCTGTGCCATAATTCACCCTCATCCTAGCTCACCCCTTTTTCTGCCTTGCCCATCATGGCACCGCAACCATCTACCTCCAGCATCTAAAGATTCTTAACTCGAATCCCTATCTTCTTTACTTGACCCATTTCTTTATGTCACAGGTAGGATTTTCCACTGCTAAAAACAACATCATAGCCTCTTTCCTCCAACATTTTGACTGAGACCAGGTTTTACTTCAGACCTGGGACATGCATAAAATTTTTCAATTGAAATGGTTTACCTAACTCCCTCTGAAAGGTAATGATACCAATACCATTTTCACTA
This sequence comes from Picea glauca, assembly GCA_000966675.3. Taxonomy (NCBI): domain Eukaryota; kingdom Viridiplantae; phylum Streptophyta; class Pinopsida; order Pinales; family Pinaceae; genus Picea; species Picea glauca. Next base: position 31,111 of record JZKD02S1439114.1, on the reverse strand, counting down.
TATCATCCATCGTTTCCAATCTCTATATGCATTATGAGATCTTTCTCTTCCAAGTCAGTGAAAGACTCTTTCTCTCCCGTTATGTGGTAGGAAGTGCCACTATACAAATACCACACCGATCCTGATGCACTTGAAGCCATGCATGCGATCAAAGAGAATTCAATTTCAAATTGCGAGACAAGAGCCTCACCATTTGCATCTCCAACAACCATCTTGTTCTTCCTCTTATGCAGACAGTTAGTAGCGAGATGTCGATGTTTGTGATAGTGAAAACACTTCACTTTGGAAAAATCCAGCTTCTTGACTTTAGACTCAGATTTTGAATGGAATTTATTACCTTTCCCTTTCCTTTCCTTGGCAGTAAAAGCACAATCCTCTTCATCATCATGCTTTGATGAAGATCCATCTCTGGTGTTCCGCCTAAACTCCTCTTGCACTAGATCCATCCATAGTCGTTCCCAATCTGGTAATTTTTCCCTTCCATTGACAAAGTCTTGATAATTGTGCCAACTCTTGGGAAGTCCTAGGAGATCCAAGCTCACCAAATCATTAGCAGTGATTGTTATTCCCACACTTCCAAGCTCATCCTGACATTGGACAAAGTTCATGAGATATTTTGGAATGGTGTCACCCTTCTCCATCTTGATCTTCCTAAGTTTATCTTTGAGAACCAATTTCCTATGGTCACTGCTGTTTCGGAACAGATCCGTCAAAACCTTCCACATTGCATGTGGTGTGGTTTTCCCAAGGATACTTGAGACAATGTGGTCTCGTACTCCCTCAAACAGAATCCTCCTCAACTTCGCCACTTTCTTTTGCCATGCATCAAGATTTGCAGTGTCTGTCACATCCATCTTAGGAACATCTTTGTCAATGTAATCCTTCAAGCCATTGTCTTCAAGTACTACTTCCATCCTTTCCTTCCAAGAAATGTAGTTATATCTTCCCTCGAGTGCATACTCCAACCTCAAGCCATTGAAAGTCATTTCTATCTTGAATCAACTGTCGCACCAATAAAATCCTGCAAATTCGAATGTTATCAAAACACAAACTCAACTGCTGCAATTCCTCTTGCCCTGGGAGGTTCGCACCCCACCTAAGAGTAGTCCAAGGGAAGTTCACACCGTACCAATGTCTATCCTGTGAAATCTTGGAGGAAGTTTGCACCCTACCAGTGTACAACCTATGAAAATCACAAGGAAGTTCGCACTGTAATGCACAGTGGGGTGAGGGAATTTTGCACCTCTCCCTTAAGCAGCCTGCGAGAATCTTAATGAAGTTCACACCTCTCCTTTAAGCATACTGTGAGAATATTAATGAAGTTCTCACCTTTCCTTTGAGTAGGCTGAGAGAATTTCTACTCCGAGAAATGTGCATAGTTTCCAGTACTAAGGTTCGCACCCTGCTAGAGACGAGACCTACGAAAATACTACAATTTTCGTACCTCACTTATGTGGCTTCGTGGCTCTGATACCATGTAGAAATTTTAAATATAATTAATATATTTCTTGCGATTCTCCTGATATAACAATTATATGCCACTATTAAATACAAAATTGCTTCTACTATTATTCTTGCGGAAAATTAAACCACAATCACAAAGTGAAATATCAAGAACACATAACACAGAAGTTTTACCGGGAAAGCATAAAGCTAAAAACCCCACTATCATATATTATGTATATCATGGATCATGAAACAATCTCATACAAACCTCTAATCCAAGAGCTCTCAGTACAATACAATCATCTCACACTATCATACAAAAACTCAACAAATACATGTGCCAATTTCTGTGTCTAGACAACCTGCCTCCTCTGCACAATCCCTACAAATAGAATTCTCACAATGAAATAGAATTGCCTAGTTTTCACATGCTCATAAGCATATCCATTTCATGTGTGATTACATGAGTTCACTTCACTCAAATCACAATTGATAGCCAAACTGTCCCTTTCACCTGTTATCTCAACTGGGTCTCCACTGTATCTGGCATGCATGTAGTTAACCATGGAGAATATTCAGTTGCATGTGAGTTCACTGATTTGAATTAATTAATAATTAATTCACTGAACTCTCACTAGTGCAAGTTTAGTTACAACTAGTAAAACTAAGATTAACTCACTTAACTACACTTATAATTCTGTTACAACTCCAAATCACTCAGTTATAAATGAGATAATAGATTAATATTTATTGTCCAATTTATTTAAGGGAAAAGTAAATTAGACACATGTTTCTTGTTGACTTTTCAGCAGAGGATCAAGATCCAGCTAAAATGGAATTCATAGCTCTGATCCTGTGCTTCGCGACAATCTATTTCAATATGATTAACTAGGTAATTCTCCCAGTTCATTTGTATACCTGCCATGCACTTCCCATCAAGTTCAATGAAAAATCCTGTGTGTGGGTTGGTTCTTCCTTACTAGCTTTTCCTGTGTGTGGGTTGGTTCTTCCTTACTAGCATCCCCTTCTCAACATCGTCGTATGTATCCTTGATCTTTTATGCTAGTGCACGATCTATGGATTTTCCTAAATAGAAGTCCAATGGATCAGGTCCTTTCATACTCAATCCTGTGATCTTATGGATCAATGTCGGATTGACTATGATATGGTGGTCGATCCATAAGTAGCTGCCATGGTAAAATAAGAGTAGTATCTTGACACAGGCATTAACTTCTTGGTGCCTTCCGAAGTGTGGGATTTTCATTACATTCAACAAGGTGGACTATGCGAGGTTCATTGTCCATGACTGGGATATTATCTTTGAATTCTTCCCCTTTGTATTGGTCAAGTATTTGTACAGGGCGAGCATGTTATGGTTCTTGCGATCTCCAAGGTTGAAGTCAATGAACTTCATCACTGTGATCTTGTCCTATTGTGCTCTCACTGCGTGTATCCCCTTCGAGAGGTACGCAGTAAGCATGGTGTACTCAAAATCTCTTGGAACACTATCTCGACTCATCACATTGTCCAGAGGCAGGATGTAATTGGGAAATATGGTTAGGATCATCTTCGCATTTTCTAGGTCATCTCTGTGCTTGGTTCTCTTCTCTGTTGTTGGTCGAGATGGCTCGGATCTGCGAGCATTCGACAGAGAGGCTTGCACTCCTCTTGTTGATGACGCTTGTACACCCACATACATTAATCTTTCATACATTACTCTTTCAGTCATGAGTTCAATGAGTACCTCCTTCACAGACTCTTTGACTGTGCTAAGTTCTTCATACATATGTGATCGTGGTTGAATCTCTCGGGTTTGAAGAGTAACTAGTCAATGCAATGGGACAGATGGTGATAGAACGATGATCACTGTGTGGAATCAACTAATCTACGGGCTCATATTCATGGTTATAAAAAGTGTTCTCGGTGCAAGTTTCAATGGAATAAATATATAACGAAGCAACATATCTCTCCAATGGGTGAGAATCCTCCATTAACTCAGTTTTTTTCATTATGGCGTGGTCCCAATGGTCTGATGGTGAGCTATCTAGACATAAATTTCTTTCTACCCATTCGGGGTGTCGGTCTAATGATTATACTGTTCCCAATGGATATATTGCTTCACTATGGCGAAGTGCCATGTGAGTTGTTCTAATATCCCGACAAAGTTCCTATTTTGTAAATTTTCCCTTTGCAATGTTGCCTTTGGACCCTTCTGTAACTTTTTTATCTTTGCTCTCTTATTGTTGAGCTTTCAAGCCTTAATTCTGGTGAGATTCATCTCATTATTCCTCTTTCCATTCTGATTCTTCTCTTCTTTTGGCATATTAACTTCAATATGTTGATATTATTTCCTAAGATTCAAGGGTAATACTTCTTCCCTATCTGGGATATGTACTTCAGTCTTCTGAAAATCTTCTTGTGTTCTTGCAACTTCGACATCCAAGTCTCTGGTCCTAAGTAGATTTGATCTATTCTCCTATTCTTCAATCAGCTGTGCGATCCTCCTAGTCATGAAATCTTTCAACTCTTGCTTCTTCTTCTCTAAGACTTTTTCTTCCTTACTTCTAGCCTGATCTCTTTCAATCCATAGTTTTCCTAGTAACATAGAAAATGGTCTGTTGTTCTCAGTAAATTTAACAACCTCAAAATATTCCTCTGTCGAAGTTCCATTGGCTTTCATAGATATCTGGGTGAGCTTTCCACATAGGGTTATTAGTTTTCCTCTGAATAATCCTATTCCTCCCAATGAAGGAATCATAGCCATCTCCCCTAAAAGTTCCCAAGTTCTTTTTGTCATGATATTCACCTTTGTTTCCTCATCTAGATCACAGTCAATGTCGAAGTCTCCTATTATTTCTTCAATGCACTCTTTTTCTTTGAAGATCTTTTATAAGATGATATGTCGGTGGTCATTCAGGGTTTCTTTCATCTGTAGAAATTTTTTCTATGATTCTTTCTGGGGTTCTTCCATAATCTCAGTTTTTGGATCTTCCTTAGGGTTTTCTTGATTCATATTCATTCTTTCAACCTTATAAATCATTCTAGGGAAATCTAATACTTCATGGTCCATATCTCTACAGAAAATACAACTAGATCTTCTACCAGGGCATTCCTTAGCAAGATGTCCCCGTCTTCTACAACTTTAACAAAGGGTTAATCCTCATTTTCATTTAAATTATCCCCAACCTTTCCTGTACTGTGCTCTAGTATCATAGTATCTAACCTGTAAAAAATTATTTCTAGGATCCTACATCCATTTGTTAGTCCAAACATTCTCTCTATGCATAGGTATAACATATCTTTAACTATTATTATAAGATCTACTCATATCAAATACTCTTTCATATATCAGTTCCCTAGTTTTCAAGCTAGGAAAAATCTTATCAAACATACCTAGATCCATACTTTAGAAACAAAAATTTCCACTAATATTATCTTCAGCAGCGCATAAAGCTTCCATATCTAAAACTTTTCACTATTCTTACCTTTATCAGAGCACAGAGCTTGCAGATCTTACCTCTTTAAGAAAAGATTCTCACTTTTACCTTTCTCGGAGCACAAAGCTTTTAGATATTACCTCTTTTCTTCATATCTAACCCTTCTTCTTGGCACATAGATTCATAGGTCAAGTGGAATGTTGTGCACTAGGGAAATATATCTATGCACAGAGATTTCACAGTTTCAGGTTAGATATTTGCACAGAGCTTCTTCTTCCTCAGTTCCCAACAATCATAGTTTCAAACCTAGAAATGAAACCATTTGTTGGCACAGGGGAAAACCCAGGGTTCAACACTACAAAAACACACCAAAAAAACCCTAACTACCATCCCTTTCGTCAACACCTGCAAAGAAGATGAAGTCTCACCTGAGGTAGAGGCAGGGGTGGTTGCAGGACTCTAGTGTCTACAACCTTAGCTGGGACACAAATCTATGACTATAACACCTTAATAGGGCACTTAGAAGTTATATTTCATCAATATCTAGTCTTAGTTTACAAGGAAGTTAAACCTTAATTACAGATCATTGCAGTATTTAACCAGATCTACTATATTCAAGCACTAAGCACATCTGCATAGGATAGATCTAGTATTCATCCATACTATTAATCACATAGCATTAACATATCTATCTACCATTCATATATATCAAAGCAATAAGCAAGTAAACATATAAACACATTAATAAATCTCACAAAGAACAACAACAAAACATGTAAGTGGTTCACCCCCACCCTGGGGCTACGTCCACCAACTCTTCGTCTTCTTTATTAGCTTCTTCAATCAGTTACATGCTCAGAGACACAAAAACCCTACTCCACATAGGACAAGAGATCTGTGCACCTCGTTAGATTCTCCTTCCTTGGGCTAGGTTACAACAATAAGCCTCTTCTCAATATCTTACACTTGCTTTCACTAAGCTTTACAAGCCTCATACAGTATGCACAAAAGAAATCTCCACTCAACACTTAGCACTTTCGATCACATAGATTGAACTACTTCCTACATCGCTCATAATTCTATTTATACTTCACAAAATAGGCCTAAGCATGGGTAAAACCATGGGCCAACATCCCCATACCCATTACATAATCCTGAATCCCAAAAAGTTCCCTAAAAGGGGCCGAGATCCCACAATCTCCACTTCGTCTTGCGCTCCACCTTTCACAGCCTATCAAAGTCCCAAAGATAGGTCAAACATGATCAAGGATCCTCAAAACTTGGTCAAGGGACAACAATGACAAATGACTTAAATGGATTTTATTTCATCTGATAATGCTTAACGAACTTGTCGTTTACAGGCCCCCAACCAACGCATTCTCCATTTAATCCTTCTAGGAAATACGCATTGTTCCCACAATATGTGTTGATTTTGAATGGACCTGTCCAAAGGTTGTCGAACTTTCCATGCTTTCCTTTATATTAATTCCTTGCATCCCATCTCAGCACCAACTCCCCCATTTGAAAATCTTCCTTCTCAGAATGCTTGTCGAAATCTGTATTCATCCTCTCTTGATGGAGCTATGATCGATTATACACCTTCTCCCTTGCCTCCTGTGTGTGAATTAGATCATTTACTCTCCTGTGCGCATCATTTGGATCGACCTCCTTCTCTTGCAACAAATTTCTGACGGGTGGTCCCAGTGAGGTAGGGAAGATTGCATCTACACCATAAACAATCTGAAAAAGAGACGTTGATATGGACTTATTGGTGGTAACCCAATCTTCCCATAGCGCATAGATAAGCTTTTTATGCCAAGCTTTCTTATTTTCTTACAGGAGTCTTTTGATGATCCTGGTTAGGCTCTTATTTGAGGATTATGCTAACCCATTTCCTTGTGGATAGTATGCAATGGAATGCCCTAGAGTTATATTATAATCCTAACAAAACTTTTCCATCCTCCTGGACTTGAATGTAGCTGCGTTGTCTGTTATGATCTTGACGGGACATCCAAATCTTGACAAAATGTTTGTCTCTAGAAATTGGATGATGACTGTGTCGATAGCTTGCTTCGTGGGGATGGATTCTATCCATTTCTTGAAGTAGTCAGTGGCCATGAGTATCCACTTGTGTTGCACAGAGGATGGCGGGTTTATTTCCCCTATGAAATCCAAACCCCACTACATGAAAGGTGCTTCGACTGAGATCGACTTTAGTGGTAGGGGTTGCAGATTTCTTCTCTCGTTGAAAATATGACATTTGTGGTAGTTGGAGACCTCTTCATACATGTCAATGAATATTGTAGGCCAGTAGTAACCTGCCCTTAGGATTTTGTGCGTGATATTTTTCTAGTAGTGGTGTCCTCCGTAATCACCTTTGTGAAATTCTTGTATGGCCCGCTTCGCATCATTTTCCAACAAACAACTCAACAATATTCCCCCATGGTATTTCTAGTAGAGTGAGTTGTCTAGGATGTAGAACTTAACTACTTTAAGCTTGAGAAAATTGGCCTTAGTATTAGTTACACTTGGAGGGGCCTGGAGATTTTCCAAAACACAGATGATGTCTGCATACCACGAAGAATCAATGAACTCTTGAGATACTTGTTGGATTTTTTTACTTCCCTTTGGGGGTTATTTGAGTTATTGACCCAGGTTTCATGTCATTCAGGGTTCCAACAAAGCCTCTAAAACTATCAGCCCTCTTGCTAAACTAGAAGGAAAGATGGCGTTGGAAATCACTGCACAGTCTCACCCGAGATAGCTTTAAATGGGTGGTTGTAAGACTCATGTGTTTACAGCCTAAGACAGAGTAGGGAATGAAGGGGTTTCTTAGATGGGGTCAGATACCATGAGCCGTAAAGGGGAGTACCTATTCGTTGGATTCGCATACAAATATCCTATAAGTCAATTAAAGTTCACTATAAAAAAATCCATAACCAAGTAATAATTCATTCATCAAATCTAACCATCAATTGTTGAAAGAAAGAAGACCCATGCATACACTTAACATATTACACAATAATTATCATGGTTCACCCCCTCCTGGGATACGTCCACAAAGATTTATCTCTTGGCTCTTGTATTATGATAGTTCTGCAATTCTGGCACCTCGCGCTTACAATTCTCCATAAAAACTGGGTAAGATCTATGCGAGGCGAACTAGATCACACCAGGCTCCATGGTTTGTGGTCTAATCCTCATATCTACCTCTCCTCGGGTCTCCCTTGCTCAAAAACTTACAAAATCAGTTTGTATCACTCAGAACATTACAGAAAAAACTTGCTAACAACTACGAATGAACTTTCTTATATGTTGCTCCTCCTCCAGTTGTCGCTTTCCTTTGTGCACGCTTTCTTGCATGCGCGCGTGCTTCTCTTCTGCCAGTTGTTACTTTGGTTTTCTACACGCTTTATTTCCCATGATTTTTCTTCTTTCCTCTTCAGCCTGATGCCAGCAGGACCCCAACACTGACATGTGACTCAACTCGAGTCACCCAGTTCCTTTGTGCTTCCACGATCTCCTTTGTGATCGCCTGGAACTATTCTTGCAACTTTTCTACTTTTGTTAGTGCCTACATTGTTTTCTCCTTGATGGTGTCAATTGTCTGAGTTTCCACTTCCTCGCTCACCAGTCCTGCACATTCTAGTTGAGTCTGTGTTTTCTAGGTTCTGTCTTCTTCCACCTACTCAAGTACTTCTGCTACCCGTTCCTACAATGGTTCTATTTGAGCCTGACGCTCCTGTTTTTGTGTTTTCTAAGTGATAAGTTATGCCTGTATCTTCTTCAGCTCTTGGATTCCCTTGACTCATTTTGGGATTGGTGTGGTATTCTGTCGCTACTTGAGTTCTTGGATTGTTGCATTGATCCTCTCTTCCTCTTTGTCCCAGTGTTGGATCTGTGGATCCTCTTCCAGCCTTATCCAAAGTTGCGTTGCTTTTTCCAACAAGTTGGTTGTCGTGCTGACTTGTTTTTCCAACTCCTGCAGCTACATTGCTGCTTCTTGATTCCTTTTCTCCTTCATTGGTGGTGGAGTTGTCGATCTAATCTATCTATGGAGAGTCTCTATCTCCTTTTGATACTAATCAATTTCCTGTGCAATCTAGTCAATCTTCTCTGCGGTTGGGAGTTTGTTTCTTTGCATAGTGGTTGGAAGTTTCTCGAAAACTTCTTCCGCTCTTCATTCCATCTCATTTCTGCATTCTTTCTCCTCCTTGGTTTCTGACTGAGCCTATGCATAAACTGTTTCCAGTGCTTCTCGTCCCTTTGTTGCATGTTGTAGCTTGACTAAGTTTTTGTGTGCTCGAGCCTGGATTTCATGGTCGACGCTAACATGTAATTTGTGTAGTGATTTTGATGGCATCCATGTTAGGACCAATTAGATTTTATCCAAATCCTTCAGTGGTGTCTATCCCACAATTTCATCCATTTACAACATGCTAGGATTTATGTAGACCATTGAATGTTCCCGTGGCATGGGAAGAACTGGGTCGCATTCTTCTACCTCCACCCTTTATGTGGCCAGTGTGGTCGATGGCTATGTTCCTCTACTAGTGCTCGTGATCTGGGCTTCCCCAAATATCTTAAGTAGTTGTCCCATTTCAGTCAGTTCCTTCTACAGATCATCCCGGTGGTGTGCAACATGATCAAAATATTCTGCGAGGTAGTCTTGGACCATCCTGGCAATCATCTCTCCATCATCCTCCGTGATTGTGTAGTTCGATTGTGTTCGTTGTGCCTTCATTTTCTTGCGTGCACTTGTGTCCTATACCGTTGGTCTCTTATCCCCCCTGGTTCCTATGTGATGGGGTTTGGTGCAGTTTCCCATGTTCCCTTAGCCGGTTTCTTCTGTCCCTTGGTCGACTGGGTGGTTTATGTTCCTCCCTTCTAGGTTTCTTACTGCTTTGAGCCATCATATACCTCACTTGACTTGGGTTGGCCCGTTTTTTGTCTCTTGGGTACTAGGATTTGTGGAGGTTGTGTCTCTGCTTGCGTAGTCCCTCCTTCTGTTGTTTGTGTCGATACTCCTCTGGGTATAGTTGGGATCCTCCATTAATCAAGCCATTCATTGATGATCACGTCGATATCCCCCTCGGTGACATAGTAGTGCATCTGTAGCCACTATTTATTTGGGTATTTCCTTGGTTGTATCCACATGGCTTGTCACCTAGCCTAGAAATTGGTGATGTCCCCATATCTTGCAGAAACCTCTGGTGTTATTTTCCATGCTCCACCGATGGCTTCCTGTATCTCTCGTAGGTATGCTTCGAATACAATTTTGTTCTCCTTCTTCTGCTTGGCTAGTGGTCCAGCTCTCAGGACATGATATCTTGCTTCCCCTGGTTGCAATGTGGTAGTAAAGACGATGTATTCTAGTTCTCTCCATCCCATGAAAGCTATGAGAGTGATCAACCATGAGTAATGAAATTTCATACCTGCGTCCTCCGCGTCTTTGTAGTCTATCTGGAACAATTTTGATAGGTATGGCGCCCAACTCATGAAGGTGCCTTCTGCACACTTAACTGCCACAACAATGACTATTGCCGATACTTTGTCTTTCATCATTTTCATAACATTTTGTAGGCTAGGATCTTTGCGCCCAATTATGTCACGACATCATTGATTCATTTAATTATAATTCCTTTTGTTCCTTTGTCGGTGTCGTATTTATTTTTCATCTCTTATGCCAATGATTTTTCCTTGCCCTTATCGTTCAGGATCAATGCGGGATCCATACCCTCGGTGGGTAGACCTATTATCTGCGTGATGAGTTCGACCGTTATGTGGACAGGTTTATCCAGCCACATATCCCCTCCATGCATAACTTCTAATAGTGGTTTGATGCATGTCATCACATATTGGCTTTTGCCAAAGTGTGGTATCTTCAGAAACCCTAGAATTCATGTTCTGTCCAGTTGAGTGGCCCACTAGTGTGGCCAAGTGATAGATTCTCTGAGTTGGTTCACGAAAATTTTCTACATAAAATCCTGTAGTGAAATATTTGAGAATTTAGTGTCGTCTGCTACATCATGGTCATAATACTTGAGCTTCCCGATGTGACCTAATAGTTGTGGGTCCACTTGTACTCCCTCTGGTATGTGAGGTAGCACAATCTCTGCAGTTGGTTTCTTTCGAGGTGAACTTGGTATCTGAATTCGGTCCTCCTACCATGATGGTTGATTCGAGGTTCCAAAAACTTCAGGTTTCCCCTTCATCATCCATTCTACCTGATCCATGGACATTTCCCCTATCGGCTCGGCCAAGAAGGTATCTAGGATAGATCCTTGTGGGGCGTCTGGTTGCACTGTTGTATCCGGGTCTGTGTTCTTCTCGTGGCTCCCACGTTACTTCAACATTCTTTTGTGGTATTTCCTAGTGGGTTTCTTCTTATTTGTGTTGAGGCTCATGCACTGTTATTGGTGTATCCTAATCCATGGCCTTTTTTTGTGGTTTCTGGGCCTCCTCGAGTATGGGTGTAGGTTCTACTGGAATTTCCACTAGTGATGGGATTTCATCAATGTCGATGATTTTTGGGGGCTGGTGTTTGCTTTATTTTGGTGGTCCTTGCAGCCTTGTTTTATCCCTAGTTAATATGGATGTATGGCCTGGTTTCACAAATTTTGACAGTTCCATAATGGGGTCTGTCAAATGATGGCGGGGTTTGAATGGCTTTGGTAAGCTATGTGGTTTCACTCTGTTCATTCTTACTGCTAGTGTTCTTTTCCTATTCTCTGTCTGTGAATAAACTAACTTCTTTTGTGCTCGTGTGTTGTATGGTCTCACCATGAAGCTTGTCGAGGAAATTTTCCTCTCCTATCTGATTAATGCACCATAACTATAGGTTCAATGCATCTGCGGCGGTTTTGTACTTGCCATTATGCCTACTCTGTCCTCTCTAGTTGGCACGTTTAATGTGGCATCCCATCTGTCCTTGTCTTGCTTTTAATTCTTCTTTTTGTTGTCCTATCAGCCTGCCTTTTCCAGTATTTCCCGCGTGTTTCCTTTTTCAATATGGTCGTTATATTTTCCCTTGCTGGCTTCGTGTTTCATAGGCGTCTTTCCCATCATATTATAATTTATTATTATTATTATCATTATTTTTTTTTATTTTTTTTACTACACGGTGGGTGGTCGACTGTCTTTGTACAGCTTCAACCGACTCCCATTAACAATTCCTCTGAGGTATGTGCCCGCTATATCTCTTAACTGTACCACTCCTCCATCCGTGATAGTTTTTACCTCGTATGGTTTTAGCCAGTGCATTCTCATCTTTCCTGGGTGCTATAATGCTTTACTATCGTAGAGTAATACTAGATCTCCTTCGTTGAATGTCTTCCTTTTGATGTGGTGGTCATGCCAAGATTTGTCTCTTGCTTTCTGTACTTGTTGATGAAATCCTTCCAAGATTCAATCTTCCAACATTGATAGTAATTGATTCAGTCTTTCCTGTACTGCACCTCGTTCTGTCATTTGTGTAATGACCTCTATTCGTAGACTGGGTGTTAAAAATTCTAAGGGCATTACTGCTTCTTGACCATAAACTAGTTTGAAGGGCGTGTGACCAGTCAAATTTTTACATGTGGTTCTATACGCCCATAGTATTGCTGGTACCTTGAGATCCCAATCATCCCTATTGGCGTTGCATATCTTTTTCAAGGCATTTTCTAGGATTTTGTTGAAGGCTTCTACTGTGCCATTTGCTTGTGGCTGGTATGGTGTGTTTTTCTAGTGAAGAACTTCAAACTCTTCCAGCATCACTTGGATGGTATATGAAGTGCATTCCTTGGTCGCTCTTCAAAATTCTTGGGCACCCAAATCTAGTAATTACTTGTTCAAACAAAAAGTGTGCAACTATCTCTGCACTGCAATCTTTTACTAGCATGACTTCCACCCATCTTGTTAGGTATTCCATCACAGTGATGATATATCTTGTCCCCATTCTTTTGGCTAGTGGGTTGATAGGTCCCACGAAGTCTATCACCCATTTGTCGAATGCCTAAAGTGCCACTTATGGTCATAGTGGCATCTGGTCCCTTCTATTGGGTTTTCCTACCCTTTGACAGATGTCACATTGCTGGTAGTATTCCTTCAAGTCTCTGTGGATTGTTTGCCACCATAATCCTGCATGTAGTACCTTCTGCATGGTAGCATTTCTTGCATAATTACCTCCTGCTATTCCCTCATGGGCTTCTGCTAAAATTCTTGGTCATTCATGGGCTAGTACGTATCTCCGTAAGATGTTATCTATGCCCATCTTGTATAGATGTCCTGCGATCAATTTATAGTCGGTTGCGCGAACTACCAGATTCTTATTCTATGCAGTGGTATATTCTTTTGATGCAGTACCTGTGTTTAAGTACTAGATGATCTCTGTGAAGTGATCATTAGCAATCTCTACTAAGAATAGTTGCACATCTGGAAAGTTGTATTCTAAATTCATTGGTTCCTCTCCATTTGTGACCCTCGATAGGTGGTCAGGCCCTGCATTCAGTTTTCTTGGTTTAACTATTAACTCAAAGTCAAATTCTTGAAATAATAATAGCCATCGACAAATTCTCCCCCCCAACATTGGCTTGTTGACTAGGTATTTCAGAGTTGAGTGATCTGTAAACATATTAAAGTGTTTTCACAGTAGGTAATGTCTATACTTTTGTAGTGCATAAACCATAGCTAGGCTTTCTCTTTCTGTCATGTTATAATTCTATTTTGAATCTGATAAATTTATACTTCCAAATGCTATCGGGTGGTCCAATTCTCCTGCTCTTGGTTGTGCCAAGATAGCTCCAAGTTCGATCGTTGATGCATCTACATGTACATGGAATGGCTTCTCCCAGTTTGGAAATACCAATATTGGTGCAGTAACCATCTTCTCCTTTAGGGTATCCAGACCGTGTTGGCATTCATTGTTCTATTGATACTTTGTATCCTTCCTTAACAGTTTTTCCTTTAGTGTTGTAATCTGCGTGTAGCCTTTGACGAATTTCTTGTAATATCCTATGTGTCCTAATGTTTCTCTGAGTTGGTGGATTTTTTTCGGGACTGGAAGATTAACAATGACTGCAATTTTGGCCAGATCCACTAACAAACCCTGTTTGCATACTATGTGTCCCAATAGTATCCCAAACAATGTCCCAAATATGCATTTCTTGATATTTAGTGATATTTGGCACTGTCTACATCATTCTAGCATTAGTCGTAGTACTTCCACATGGTTTTTTAACAACCTATAGTATGTCCAATCATCTAGGTATACTTTGAGGAATTAATGGATGAACTCCTTAAATGGTACGATGAATACTCTAGAAAAGATCGCAGGTGCATTCTTCAGTCTGAACGACATGACCGTATACTGGTAAGATCCCCATTCTGTCACGAACGTGGTCTTGTGTCTATCCTCCTATGCTATCTTAATTTGATGATATCTTGAGAATACATCAACAAATGAGTAGGCTTCATGGCATCCTATGTTATTGAGTACCTCATCCATGAACGACGTGGGGAATGGATCATGCAGGCATGCATCATTCAACTTCCTCAAGTCTACGCATATTTTGATCCCTCTTCCATGTTTCTTGTCCTATATTACCATCAGACTTAGCCATTCTGATTCTTTGACTGGTTCGATGATGTCGGCCTCAAGCATCATGTCGATCTTGTCTTTAACTTTCTATTTATATATGGGATTCAATATATATGGTCGTTGCTTAATGGGTCTTGCATCAAGTCTGAGTGGTATCTTCATTTCTCCTAGTTCTCATGGTATGCCTTTCATCTCTGTAAAGGTTGTGGGAAAAAGGTCGTTGTATTCGTGTAATAGTTCTATGATGCTTTCTAGTGTCTATTAGTCCCAATAGTCTCCAATGTTGACCATCTTTGGCTGCTTGGCGGTCCCTATGTTAACCTTATTTACCTTGATTAGTGTAGAGATGACCTCTAACTCTAAGGGTGGGCCTTCCACATCTCTCTCACCTTTGAATTCCTCGATCTAAATATCATGTGGGTCATCTTCATCTAGAGCTTCCTCCTATACATGGTAGCATGACAGTAGATCCTTGATTGTCTGCTTATTTCATTGTTGTCTCTTTGTGATAGTTTCTACTTTCGATTATTTGATGAATATGATGTTTCTGATCCATTTCAGGGCCGTGTCTATGTTGGGGTTCTCATGGTCAAATGAGAAAGTGATTATAAAGTTATGTTGGAGTGTTACCCATGTCTTGTTTCCTTTATGCATTTCCTGGTCTGTATACCAATTCGCTGGTATGCTCTCTAGAGTATGAATGAAGTGGTGAGACCATTCCTCTGGTGGTGTCATTTTCCACAGCATGTGACACGCCTCCAAGTGTTCTTCTAGTGGGCCTAGTCCATCATATTTATGTTGTTTGTTACATGTTTTTTCTGCGCTGAACCTTATGCACAATAATCTCTTACATTGGTACCAATATGTGATAGTTTCTTTGTGTGCACCACACCAACTAGCGGGTGTAGATTTTAATGATAAATCCAATGATAACAATCTTTGGTTTTCTAGTACCTCATCTTCATATTGTGTCAAGAAAGTTTCCAAATCATTTAGCCCATAAAAGTTGGGTGGTTCTCTGAGTTTTGTGCCAACCCACCTTACTGCGTGGTCTATTCTGCCACACCTTCTCATGGATACTTCGTGTAGTCTTTGCTGGCAGTTTTCTAACCTGGTGTCTGAGTCTGTTGTGCACGAAGTAATGCTTTTCCAACTAAGTACCCCGTCTACAGTTAGGTTTATATAATCTATATCGCGCGCAGTTGTTCTGTACAAATGGATGATTTCTTCTAAATCCATGAAAGTGGGTTCTTTGAACCTCTCACCTTTCGATGGGTCGAGTGGGGCTATGGCCCTGTAGTCCCCTAACTCAAATGTCATTTTTCTGGGTTTTAAGTTAATTATGGCATGGTTGTTGAACACCTAATCTAGCCCAAATAACACTGGGTAGGGTGTTGTGCCATCTACTATTTCGATGAATTCAAAGTCTGCCTTAGTACACACCCCATCCAGGTCTACCGTCACTCCTTTCAGTCTACCTATTGGTAGGACTCTATGTTTATTTTCTAGTTTTAACTGAATTGTTGAATATCCCAGTGTAGGCTCTCCCATGCATTCCCATGTAGCTTTTGGTAGTACATTTACTTCGAATCCTAGTTCTAATATAATATATCCCATATTGAAATCCCCAATGCTAGCATTTAATCTAAATTCCCTACTTGTTCTTCTTCTTGTGTGTAGGTGGTTCACGGTTTTCAATCATGGCTTCTGTTGTGTTTCATCGCTACATTGTTCTAAGATGTTCTGTAATATTTTGATGGATGAGGGATCATTTAACATTTTGATCCATGATTGCAGAAAAGCTTTGATCATACTTACTTGTTCCTCGAGTTGTATTCGGTTGGTATGGTCCATGGATGGCAGCATTTTGTATCCCATAGCTTCCATGCTCTATTGTGTGGTTGGTGCATTGTAATCCTTCTGGAATTCTTGTCGGGATTCTATAAAAATCTCCTTCCCCTTATGTGCGTTGAACTGCTTCTTGGGGTTGGTGTTATTCTTTATCCATTGGTTCTATGCTGGTTCCTATTGAATTGTGTCGTTCCCTATTTTCATCTCTCCTCAAGTGACTATATTGATGTTCTGACCATCATCCCTTGCTTTCGCTGAAATCCACTGAACATTCTGGTTATTTTGGTTCCTTTTTTCCTAGATTTTTCTAAGTAATGTCGGACAGTCCTTCGTATCGTGATCCGATGCATGAAAATACATACAAGTCGTTGTTGGCAGGGGACACTCCCATGCATAATGTCTTGGTTGCTGAAAATTGTGACATGTGACAGGTCCGTTGCTGCGTCTGAAACCTCCTCTGGTTAGTCCTGCTCCTCTATAAGTTGCGCGGTCACCTCATGGTGGGTTGTACTATGGTCCCTGGTTATACTGGATGAAATTTTACTGGGGTTGTGCTGGGTTGTACTATGGTTGCCCATTGTTGTAAGGTTCTTGTGCAATATTATACTGTTGTTGTTCCATGTTGTATGGTACTGGGGCTTGATTGAAATGTGGTGTTGCCTGTCGAGTCATCATTTATGCTTGTACCCTGTACGCATCAGATGTTCTTTCTCGCATCAGTTCCATAGTTCTACAATCTTTGTCATCATGGTCTACTGACTTGCAAAAGGTGCAATATGAGGTCTTGGGGAGTGTTTGGTGTTTTTGCATCATTGTGCAATGGTAAGGGTCGTGACCCCATTTCTTACATATTTGGCACCATAATCCTCCCTGTGGTAGTGGGTTTGGCATTCTTGTCGCCATATATTATGTGAATGTTGGGAATTCATTCTTATGGTGTCCTTTTTTCCTGTAGGTAGTGCACCAAACTACTTCTCATTTATCCTTTTTCTCATTCTGGTTCAGTTGAAATGTTAAGTTTTTTAGGTCCTCCTTCAATTCTTCAATAGCTGGGTTTGTTTGCTAGTATTGATTCTCTTCCAATTGCAAGGCTTCCTATAGATCCTTTGCCTATGTGTGAAAATTATGTTGTCATAACGGATATTTTAAGTGTGGGAGTAGTCAGTTGACAAACATGTGTCGGTGTTGCATGTCGGTCATGAGGTATTTTAACTTTCCTTTTAATCACTTGAATATTTGATCAATCTCCCATACTGATTCTCCTAGTTTCTGTCTTATTTCAATCATATCATTCATGTATTGATCCTCTGAGCTCGGCTTCTGGAACTCATTGATCAGTAATTTCTTAATATCGTCCAGTGTCCTTGTCATTCCAAGAATGTTGTTCGTGTCTAGACTCATGTACCAGTCTAGTGCACTATCTCTTAGCATGATCCCTAGCTGCGTGAGTTTAGTGTCTTCATCAATGATCTGCTTTGCTTCCTAGATCTTTGCACAAATGAACAGATGATTCTCAGGGTCTTTTGTTGCTTCTCCTCGAAACTCCGGTAATCTGATGGTGGGGTCATGTCCTGCCATTCCAAATAGTGAGCTATTTGCTCCTCCACATGGTGTAGATAGTTAACTAAGGTTGTCTGAATTGGCTCCTCCAGTTGTTGCCCTTTATGTCGATGTACCTCCGGTTGTTGGACTTCCTTCGAGCTTTGGTTGTCTGAACGGTGGTGTTATTTTAGGTGTATTGGTTTCACATGGGTTTATGGGTTCCACACTGACATTATTATTGAAAGGATGGTTGTCTTCTCCTCCTATTCTTGGGCCTCTTGTTTTCCTTTCATATGCAATGTGTAGGATTTCCTCAATCTGCTCCATAGCCCAGAGATCCTCTACCTCTTTCTTGTCACTGGCCAAGCCCTCCCTCTCGGCTACGGCTCTCTTCTTGGTATTTACCTTATGTTGGTAGGGTGCTCCGCTATGCGTCATTCCTGATGATGCCAAGATCCACTTGAGTTGGTCATCATCCATGAAGATCAGGTCCAAGGGTTCCTCTTCCTTCTTCTCTGTAACCTGCCCTCCTTCCATTCCTCCTTTCTCTGCCAGTGCTTCCCCCCTTCCCCCATGTGCATAGGGAAGTTTAGTTGTCTGATTCCATTTTCATCACACCCTTTTTATATAGAATTGTCTTGATAGAAGTATATAGGGGTCAGATGTACCTTCCTCTAGGTCCTCGTAGGAACTCTTGCTCGACTACACTGTATGAATTTGTTGTGTCTACCGCGAATTCTGTGATAAATCCTGCCATAATACTATCAAGCCAAAATTCAAATGCATGGGTGAATTTGTTGTTCTCTTGTTGTAGCTATTGGATCTGTACTAGGGTCCAATCTAGCTATCGAATCTAACTTTTCGCGTGGGTATACTTTAACCTTAAGATCCACTCCTGTAGTAGATGTAGAAAATCACATAAAAAGAACTTTGTGTAGATCTGTAAATATGTATTTATACAGGTATTTACGTGGTGTGATCCTGGGGTTTCTATTGTCTTTTTTTGCAAATTCTATCTCTGTGGTTCTCAACCAACCCTCAATTTCTTCTCTCATGGGGTTCCAAGGTCTCAACATCCCTTTTTAAGGGTCCATTGCTCTTCCCCCGATTCTTTATTGATTCCTTCTCATTTACTCGGTCCTTTATTGTTCCTCTTAACACGATAACATAACCATTTGTTGGTTTGTTTCACTTCCCCTCAGGTTTTATTTGAGTTATTGACGTGGGGTTCTTGCCATTTAGGGTTCCAACAAAGCCTCTAAAACTATCATCCCTCCTAATAAACCAGAAGGAAACACAGTTCTGGAAAGCACTACACAGTCTCACCCGAGATAGCTTTAAATTGGTGGTTGTAAGACTCGGGTGTTTACAGCCTAGGCCATAGTACAAAATGAAGGGGTTTCTTGGATGGGGTCAGATACCGTGAGCCATAAAGGGGAGTACCTATTCCTTGGATTCACATACGAATATCCCATAAGTCAATTAAAGTTCACTATAAACAAATCCATAATCATGTAATAATTCATTCATCAAATCTAACCATCAATTGTTGAAAGAAAGAAGACCCATGCATACACTTAACATATTACACAAGAATTACTATGGTTCACCCCCTCCTAGGCTACATCCACAAAGATTTGTCTCTTGGCTCTTGTATTATGGTAGTTCTACAATTCTGGTGCCTCATGCTTACAATTCTCCACAAAAACTGGGTAAGATCTATGCGAGGTGAACTAGATCACACCAGGCTCCACGACATGTTGTCTAATCCTCATATCTACCTGTCCTCAGGTCTCCCTTACTCAATAGCTTACAAAATTAGTTCGTATCACTCGGAACATTATATAAGAAACTTGCTAACAACTACTAATGAACTCTCTTATATGATACTACCGTATCTATATTTATACATTTCAGGCTCTTCATCCTTCTTTCCGAATATTACAAATACCCTAACCCTTCTTACGTTAGGTATTTTTCCCATACACTTGTTGCTCCTCCTCTAACTATCACTTTCTTTTGTGCATGCTTTCCTACATGCACATGTGCTGCTCTTCTTCTAGTTGTTACTTCAGTTTTCTGAATGCTTTCTTTCCCACGATTGTTCTTCTTTCCTCTTCAGCCTGATGTCAACAATACCTGCGTAGTTGTTTCTTCTTGAGGATATTCCGACAGATCAGCGATGAAATTCATTCGCACAACATCACAGTCTGACTGCACCATTAAATTCACAAGGCCTTGACCCTTGATCAGTTTTGTAGGCTTTATCTCAAGATCATATTCCAACATGGATGCTATCCACTTGCCTCTTCTCCCTTCAGGGTTAGGTTTAGTCAGGATATCTTTTAGTGAGTTTCTGGGCACATAAGCAATGACATGGGAGTGTAATATGTACGTCCTAAACTCTTTCAAATATTTCACTAGGGAGTATGTTTGTTTTTCCATTATGTCGTACCTTAGTGGAGTGTCGCGCAACGTCTGGCTGAAATAGGCTATGGGATTTTTGAAGTTCTTCTCATCTTTCTGCAACAACACACCGACAATAGTGTGTTCTAAGGTGAATGAAAATAAGATGAAATATTTCATAAATTTTGGACTGGATAACACAAGAGATTTAGTCAACACCACCTTGATATCTTCAAAAGACTTCTTGGCTTCCGGTTTCCACTTTATCTCATTTCCTTTCCCGAGCATGTAGGTTATGTGCTTTATGATTTCTGCCAAGTTCGGGATGAATCTCCTCAAGAATTTTACTTTTCCCAGGAAGGATTGCACTTCTGTTTTACTGTGCGGAGTACTGATCTTCAAGATTCCTTCAACCCTACTGGGGTCTATCTTAGTTCCTTCCTTGGAGATAATGTGTCCCAACAAATTCCCTTCTTCCACCCTAAAATGTGATTTCTTTGGATTTAGCGATATGCCTAACTTCCTTCACTTCGGGAAAACTTTCTTTAGGTGCTCGAGGTGTTGATTGCCAGAGGCAGAGTATACTGTGATGTCATCCAGATAGATCACACTGAAATTGTCCTTCTCATCGACAAACGTGATATCCATTTCCCTTTGGAAGGTAGCTCCAACGTTCATCAGGCTGAAGGGAATATCAGCGTACATGAATGTTCCCCATGGAGTTGTGAAAGTTGTTTTTTATCTGTCGTTTGGGTGGACCATGATTTGATTATACCTCGAAAAACCGTCTAACAAAGACATCTTCTGGGACCCTATCACCTTTTGTAGGATATAGTCCATTTTAGGGAGAGGGTAGTGGTCCTTTAGGGACACTTTGTTCAAGTTTAGGAAGTCCACACACAGTCTTATCTCACTACTCTTCTTTCTTACAAGTACTAAATTAGCTACCCATTTCGAGAATCTTAAAGAAACGATAATATTAGCTTCAAAAAATTTCTTTACCTCCTTCTCGATCAACAACATTAGCAGGGGATTTATCCGATGCAACTTATGTTTGAATGACTTCTGATATTCCTTGAGAGGGATGACATGTTGAATTACTTTGGTGTCATACACCTTCAAATCATCATAGCTCCATGTGAAAATGTCGAGGAAGTCCTTCATGATCTTAACGTAGTATTGTCTGACCTCTGGACTGAGCGTTTTCTATAATTTTATCATTTTTGGGTTCTCCTCAGTCTCGATGTTGCAGTCCTCCACGTCCTCTTCACTCGCAGTGAAATTGGGGTTTTTGGCCACGTCATTTTTGTTAAACAACTTTTTCAGTGGCACTAACCCCTTCAAAATGATATTATTTTTCAGTTGAATTATGTCCCTTCCTATGATTTGGTTCTGGAAATGGTCATAATTACTGTGCACATGTGAACTCCCATCTTCATTGCAACAATAGTCATCATCAATTTTTGTATTAGAGAACTCATCGCTCATCTGAAGAAATATTTCTACTTGTTTGTCATCCTCAAACACCTACTAGTATTTTATATTATCAGGCACTATCTTCCTGTGTTTGAATTCAATCTCATATTTTTTGTTTTGAAAGATGGGGATCTTAAAAACTGAGGCCGAGGTGGCCAACGCATCGATGATTTGATTTTTCTCTCGCGGGATAGCAGATATGTCATACTATGAAAATTCCTCAAGGAGGTCCAGCGCCATGTTTCTCTATGGTCTCAGCATGGGGTGCCTTGTTTGTTATATGCCTTTAACTTGATTTATGACCAGTTCTGATTCTACATGCACTACTATCCTCTTTTGTACTTAATTCTTTCAACACCTTTAGGCCCAGAATCAGTGCCTCATACTCGACCATGTTGTTCGTTCATTCAAACACGAGCTTGTATGAGCACATCTTTGTGCCCACTTCAGGGGGGCTTACCCATATTTCGTCACCTACTCCTTCCTTTCTAAAAACTCCATCAAAACTCATGTTTCATACCTCGTATTCTGCATGGTATTTTGGGTCGGTGCACTCTGTTGCTTTCCGTGCGGTTTCCTCATCGGTCGTTGCGGTGACTGTTGGCTCTTCCTCTTCAAAAATCAAGTCATTATAGAAAATAAAAGAACCAACCTCAGTGTAAATGGATTATATGGGGTGGTTATTTAGCTGCGTATTTCTTCTCACCATGTATTTCAGTAGTACTTCTCTGTACAACCGTCTGTCCTGGCCAAAAATAGGAATGGTGGTGTATAACATGTCCATTTACAAGGTCCCCTTTAAATTTGCATCCCATGATCTGGAGAGAAGCATGCCAAACTTAGGGGGTATTTCCACCATGACCACATCCATAACCATGTTCTTCAAAGGGATTTGGGCGAATGACTAGACCAAGTCCTTGATGAGACCCAAGCACTTGAATTTCCTCGAATCAAAAGAAAAAAGATCCTTCTAGGTCCTGGTGATATCCAAAACCAATTAATCCATGATCACCTTGGGTATGAGGTTGTGAGACACATCGGAATCTAGCATGAAGTTATGTAGGATCATTTCATGAACCTTTAAACTATCATATAACAGAGGTACATCCTTGCTATCACTCATCTCCTCAACGCACGAACCAAAAACAATATCAAGGTGATCGTCTTATATAGTCACAGTATCGGGGGTCCCTCCAATTTTCAACATTTTAATAATATTCTCCTGATACTCTCCCTTTCTGATGAGTTCATTGAATGGGACAAATATTTTTATTTTAGCCATTTCATGCTCAAAATTAAAAGGAGGAGAGACTTTCTCTAGATCTTTTCCACTCTCTTCTCGGTTTGCATCCAGAGTTTTCTTTGAGGCCTCTTCCTTCGAATTTTACTTCTCCATTGCATCCATGGTCGCATTGTCTGGCCTTCGTTGTCTTGTGGAAGGGGTGTCCTCTGGAGGTTTCCTCACAGGATTTGTCTGTTGAGGCTTGGTAGATGCTTCCTTGCTCCTGAGTTTGTATCTTTTATAAAACTTCATGATGGCATTCTTGTAACCTTTTCTGAACTCTTCCATCTCCCACGATAACATTTCATCAGTTTCCCCAATCCATGTGCCATCCTTCTCTAGCATAAAATAATCGTTTCTTCTCATGTACCAATCATGCTCTCTCTTTGTCAAAAATACGCATGGGTTCTTGTCATCGCAACAATATGTTTGTTCTTTGAACATATGGTCGAAGTCTTCATCTACGTAGTTGTTTTGGAAAGGAGGCCTTGTCTATTGGTTGCCTTGATCTCTTTGATCCCTCTGTTTGATCTGAGGAGCTTGACCCCTCCTGTCTAAGTGGCATGAACAAGGGGTGCTACACAACGAATCCACACATTCAAAAATTCGTTTTAAAATAGAAAGAAAAATATATGGAAAAATATAATAGGAAGCACATACGCAATAAAGGGAAAACAATACATCCAACTGCTACAATTAGAATATTTTCATCAAAGTTACAAGACTTTTTCATTAAGTTTCAGTCGAACTCAAATGAAATACAATAGCTATCGTCTATACCAATTTTTCCAACCAACCTGTCTTACATCGAAAAGATCAAATATATAAATGAGGGCATCGCTTGGGCTACCCTACTCCTCTGATTACTATACCTACAAACTAGGGAACCAACTATTTTGCATTACAAAAAATCTTCGCATGACCTTTTCCAAAAATAGACAAAGGTACATTTGGTCACATCATGAATGTTGTAATCCACCATGGGGATTCAGTTGTCGATTGGGTATCTGGGTGGACACGTGTCTTTCATAGTTTTAATGTTTGTTGTAACGGCTTTGGTTTTCTGCCACGCACTCATTTTCTGGGGGAAGTGTGTGCAACAAGTGGCTATGGATAGTCACGACCATTCTCAAAATGGCACAATGTCTTGGGTGATGTCTCCTACAAAATTGTCAATATTTTCCTTCTATTTTCGAATATAGGAATGAACTCGGCTAATCTTGTTTCTTATGATCACTGGCAAGAGCTGCACGTGCTATCTCTTCAATCGCTTCACCTTCTCAGGAGTCTTTGGAATACCTTTCTTCCGACAACCGTTGTGCTTTGCGCAACTATACAATCATATCATGCACCTCGCAGAGCTGTCTTTTGAGCCACGTCACATTCCCTTCATGACCTCGTGTTGTTGATGCTTCCATAATCTTTGTCACCAGTTCTTGTCTCAACTCCCTATTTTCTTGGTATAGTTCGACAATGGATAAATTTTCTTGTCTCAACTTCTAATTTGTCTCTTGATCATTTGAACCTGTGGCATCCATCCGTCTTGTTCTACTCCCACTTTCTTGGCTGGTGCCTTCCAAAGGCTCCATGTGGATGACACACATGAGTAATTGTTTAGCGTTTGGTCGTGTGCGCGGCTCATATGAGATTTTAATTTCCTCAGCTTCCTTGTTCTTCCTTGGTATTCCCCTTCTCTGAGTTATATGTTGTTGGTGAAATGGGGCTACTGCTATCGTTCCTCCCTGTGTGGTTCCTTCCACTCCAAGTTCTACATGGTTTGATGTTATCGTCCCCACAAGTGAAGGGAAAACCCTTTATTTATCTTTGGGAATGCTTGTTGTGAGTGAGAAAGAATCCCAATCACTCTGAGGCTTGGGTCTGGAGATCCTACCACTACGTGTACCCTTATTCTTGTTCTAAGAGGTCACCATGGTGTGATCGGTATGTGTCTTGTGCCCAATATATCAGGTGGATGCCCAAAATGGAGAATTCGATCGATATGGGACTATGAGAATACTTACAGACACAGCCTGAATCCAATTTTGCGAACAAAATGGGTGTAGAAACTATGGGATTTATAACATATCGGATGGAAGGAAGGAATGTGCCAAGGAACAATGAATTCATGGCGACTATACCTTGTGAATCGAACCATAGATCTTCCATAACATATCCATGCATGCAAGGTACATGCAATAAGTTTTGCAGAGCATACGTGATGTGAACGTCACAGTTTTTCATTCCTTTAGCCCTCATGATGAACTAATAATAGCCACAACACTTGTTAAAATGACTTTCATTAACTTCTTGACTTGACCTAGGGAACGTAAATACTAACTTTTGACAGGACCCAACTCTTTGGGAACGACATTCCTGTACTATTTATGTATGCTTCAACTCTAACACGCCTTCCCGTTTCTAATGGCCAACCGACCACTTATTGATTTAGAATATTTAATTTTTACGTACCTGACTTCACATGTTTAGATGCAAGGTTCAAAATGCGAATAAAAAATGGCTCTAAATGGAAATAAAAAATGGTGGCGCTAACAATATGGACAGAATTGGTTACTAGATATGGGATACCACATAATTAATATGGGAGGAAGAAACAAGGAAGTAAGAAGAGCAACAGAAGAAAGTGTGAGATCAGTTGGGATTACTCCAACAGACGTTAGAAGAAGAAAGCATTATGAAAGAGTATAGGTCCAAGGAAGGATTGCCCATGGGGAAAAGGAGAAAAGTAGAAAGCACACAATTGACACTGACACAACTAACAATAGGGAATATAACCTTACAAATTCAGGCAGATGCACTGGAGTTTCCAATGGGTAAGTTACAAGAGAAATTAAATCCATTGGGCCATATCACTATAGTCATATCGAGGATTTCCATGCAAAGGTTACATGAATTGCCAGTAGGATCGGTGCAAGAAATGAGTAATAGAGGAGAGGAATAACACAAAGAGTTGGAAAGAGTAAGGGATGAAATGACCCAATTATAGGAGCAATATGACACGACACTTCAACAAAAGAGGGAAGTTGAAGGTAGAGTAGAAGAAGTTATGAAGAATAAATATGAGGCTAAGGAGAGGGACAATAAAGTATTAAAGGAAAAGGATGAGGTTGAAGGGATAGCACAGAAAACCCAAGTAGTCCAAAAATTGTGTAAGAAAATTCCATAAGTTCCCATAGTTGTAGAACCTACCATGGAGGAGCAAGTTTTGAAAATCAGTATGCCATTAAGGGATTCCATGAGAATATTGAGGACCTAAAACTATGGAGCATGCTAGGAATTCCACTAGAGGTGTTCAAAGGTAGAGAAATAATGACAACCAAAATAGTTGCAAACATTAAGAATATATAGGGAGAATGTGCAAAGTTTTGTTAGGATAATGCATAGGTATGGAAAAAATTAATTGAAGACCCATATATGAAGGCCATAGAGGCCAAGCTAAGAGAATCTCAAGAATAGGTGCACCAAGCAGTAGAAAGGGTGGCTACACTACCACCAGTAGAGTGTATGTCAACCATTTTGTCTCAGGAGGAGGAATATGAAGAAGTCAATATAATGAGGGATCAACAAAAGATCCTTCAACAAAGAATGGGACCACTACAAGAAGAGGTAGTGAGGGTAAATGGGGGCTTAGCCACAGTGTATGGTAAATTCAAGTAGGAAGAGATTGAAATAGAGGAAAAACTTACAAACTTGATTGTACATGGGATAGATAAGATAAAAACAATAGAGCCCACAATCATTAAAGAGGTGGAGGTAGCAAAGTATTCCTCTTGAAACTTCATTTCAGCGTGGAAGAGCAGGAAACATGTCTAAGTGGCTCAGGACGAGCCATAGGTGAGTGTTGGGGACTTATTGGAGAGGAAGCTTTGGAACCAGTTTTGTAGTTGTTAGATAGTTTTGGAAGAGAATCCTAAGTATAGGAAAAGTGCTCGAAAGAAGAATGAAATAAAGGGAGAACGCAACTAAGGCTCATCCAAGAGGACAGTTCGTAGAAGGAGGGAAACTGCATAGAAGTAAGACAATGTCTAGATGTTGGACCTTGACTAAGTTTTGGGAGTTTCTTGGTCATGTTGACCTATTATGAGACTTTGATAGCCTGTTGAAGGTGGAGCGCAAGACAAAGCGAAGATCACGGGATCTCGGCCCCCTTTTGGACCCCTTTTTGGGTTTTTTGGAATATGTAATGGGAAGGGGATGTCAACCCATGGGTTTACCTGTGTTTAGGACTATTTTGTATGTCTATATAGATGTCTAGGCCATATAGAGAAGTAGTGAAATTGACATCTATGTGATGTATGCTAAGTGACAAGAGTTGAATCTGTGTGATCAAGGCTTTGTGCATCCTGTGTAATACTTGTAGAGCTAAGTGCAAGTCCCTATGAGAGACTGTAGAAGGCTTTGTGTTGTAGCCCAAGGAAGAAGGATCTAGCGAGTTGCACAGATATTCTATCCTATGTAGAGTAAGGGTTTTGAGGCTTTGTGCTTGTAACCAATTGATTGAAGACAATAACGAAGAAGAGTTGGTGGACGTAGCACTAGGGTGGGGGTGAACCATGTAAACACTGTGTTGTGTGCTTTGTGCTTTCTCTTTATTTGTTCATATGTTATATGCTAAGTGCTCTGATATGTTTAGACATATCTATTTATGCTTTGTGCTTATCATATGTGAGAATGTTAGATCTGATCTTGATAGTCATGTTTAGTGCTTGATATTCTCATTCTGATCCATTTGTATATGCTAAGTGTTTGAATACTATAGATTGATGTGAATACTGCAAAGCTTTGTTGTATTAGCGAAGTGAATAGTGATTACATATTAAGGAACTAACGGTGCTAAGAGATGTATTAGGTATTATATTCACATATCCATGTCCCAGCTAAGGTTGCAGACACTTGATTCCTGCAACCACCCCTGCCTCTACCTCAGGTGAGACTTCATATTCTCTGCAAGTGTTGACGAAAGGGCCGATAGTTAGGGTTTTGTTGGTGCATTGTTGTAGCATTGAAACCTGGGTCTGCCCCTGTGCCAACAAATGGTTCTGTTGTTGGGACCTAAAAATGTGATTTCTAGGAACCAAGAAAGAAGAAGCTTTGTTCAAAGATCCATCCTAAAAACGTGAAAGTTATGTGCGTAGATATGTGTCCTAGTGCGCAGTATTATAATTGAATTATAAAGCTTTGTGCTAAATAAAGAATATTAGATCTGAAAGAAAGAAGCCTGATCTAAAGAAAGGAGGTCGGATCTGAAGGAAAGAAGCAAGATCTGAAAGATTTGTGCTCTAAGAAAGGTAAGAATAAAATAGGTAATATCTACAATCTCTGTGCTCTGATAAAGGTAAGAATAGTTAAAAATTTTAGATCTGGAAGCTATGTGCTTTGTAGATGTAAGATAAGTAGAATTTTTTGTTTCTAGAGTATGGATCTAGGTATGATTGATGGGATCTATCCTAGCCTAAAAACTAGGGCACTAATAGATGAAAGAAGTTTTGATATGAATAGATCTGATAAGAATCATGAAAGATATGTTATACCTATGCATAGAAAATATGTTTGGACTAACAAATGCATGCAGGATCCTAAAAAGATTTTGTTGTAGGTTAGCTCATATGATCCTAGTGCATAGTATAGAAGAGGTTGGGGATCATTTAAAACGAAGAGAGGATTAAATCTCTGTTACATTTGCAGAAGACTGGGACATCTGGCTAAGGAATTCCTTGGAAGAAGACCTAGTTGTCTTTGTTGTAAGGTTATGGACCATGAAGTGTTGGATTGCCCTAGAATGATCGCTAAGCTTGAAGGAACGAAACTTAATCAAGAAAACCCTAAGACATATCCAAAAACTAAGGATATATTAGAACCCCGGAAAGAATTAGAGAAGGTATTACTACAGATGAAAGACACCTTGGATGATCACCGACATATTAGATTATCATAAACCTTTAAAGAAAAAGAATGCATTGAAGCAATAATAGGCGAATTTGACATTGACTGTGTCCTAGATGAGGACACACAAGTGAATATCATGATATAAAGGACTTGGGAAGCTATAGGAAGGCCTACTATGATCCGTTCACTAGGAGGAATAGGGTTATTCAGAGGAAAGCTGGTGAACTTATGTGGAAGGCTCACTCAAATAGCTATGACTATCAATGGAACTTGGACAGAGGAAGATTTTGAGATTATTAATTTTATTGAAGACAACACCCCGTTTACCATGTTATTAGGAAAACCTTCAATTGAAGAAGCTCAAGCCAGATGAAGGGAAGAAGAAGAAGCCTTGGAGAAGAATAAGCAAGACTTAAAATATTTCATGACTAGAAGGATCGCACAATTAATTGAAGAACAGGAGAATAGATCGAAGCTATTTGACACTAGAGACCCTGATGTCAAAGCTATAAGAACATCAGAAGACTCCTGAAAGACTGAAGTACCTATCCCAGACAAAGAAAAGGTATTAACCCTGAGTCCTAAGAAATAATCTCAACAGCGTAGAGTAACTATGTTAAAACAAGACAAGAATCAGAATGTAAAAAGAACTACCGAGATGAAGCTCACTGGAAAGAAGGCGAGAAAACAAAGTAAGAAGAGAACTAAGTTGCAGAAGGTTCCAGAGGTAACTTCGCAAAGAAAAACTTTGCAGAATTGGAGCTTCATCAGGATATCAGAACAACGACACATGGCACTTCGCCATGCTGAAGCAATATAGTTGTTGGAACCAATATATCCATTCGACTTCCGCTCTGAACGGATAGAAAAGAAATAAAGGTTCCTCATCAGACCATTGGACCACACAATAACGGATCGAACAAGAGTTAAGAGGGGATCATAACCATTGCACATGAACCATTTCCAAGATTCCTACTTATCCCTTTGTGCCATGCACTGATAACACTTTTGCTAACTAAGAATTTGAAGCTCACAGACTGAACGAATTGCATACAATGATCATTTCACTCTTACTAGTATTCTAGTGCAGTGTCTAAGTCAATCGTGACCCCAATAATTTTAATCCAGAGAGCATATGTCTGATGAGCTCACCGCAGTTGAAGAATCAGTGACATAATTTCTCCTCGACTTGATGACTGAAAGAGTCATGTCGAAGAGAGGAATGTCTACAGGTGTAAAAGCATCTTCAACGAGAGGACTACAGGCCTCTCCGTCCACTACTCGAGCCAGACCATCTCGACGAGATGATGAGAAATGAATGAAGAAAAAAGATGATATCACAAATGCCAAGATGATTTCGAGCATTTTACCCACCTACCTACCACCTCTGTGTGGTGCAATCAACCAAGACAATGTTCCCAAAAACTTTGAATACGCATTGGTCACTGCGTACCTTCTAAAATATGTGCGCGCACTTTGTGCTGACCAGGATAAGCTCACAGCATTGAAGTTTAGCGACTTCAAACTTGGAGACAGGAAGGTTTACAACATGCTCTCCCTGCACAAGTACATAATGAGAATCAAAGGAAAGAACTCAAATATTACCCCTCACTCATGGACCTATACCCTCGTGCAGTCCACCCTATTGAATGTTATGAAGATTCTACACTTCGGGTGACACCAAGAGGTGAATGCATGTGTCAAATTACTGCTAGGATTATATCATGGAGGTTATTTGTGGTTGAACCACTGCATTACAGTGGATTCGACATTGATCAATCGGATCATAGAGCTAAGCATGCAAGGCCCCAACCCACAGGATTTATACCCTGGAAAGACTGTGGATCGCTCTCTCCACCAAAGGATAAAGGATACTTATGGAGAGGTAGAGAAGGGAACATGAGGCTATAAGGTAGCCTCTATCCAAAGTGACACAGTGCACCTGGCCTATCAACTAATCACAGGGAAATCAGTTCACAAGAACCATACCACCCAAGTGTTGGCAGCCAACTCATTTTTTTGTATTACTATAAAAACACTGCCTACACCTCTTGTCTTCTAAACGACAAATTGTCGTCGCACTATGCTTCAAGACATTTGTTTCTTTTTCGCGACAATTGCAATTTGATTTCGATTTGATTTTTCACAGCTGAAAGTGTGAAAACACCTCTCTCGTTGTCTGGATTG
>JZKD02S1439103.1:0-10557 GCA_000966675.3 Picea glauca | reverse complement strand
TATATATATATATATATATATATATATATATATGTTGTACTTCATTTGTGTCATAATGGTCGGGGACATTACATATGGTATCTGAACCAGTTAGACCCGCGACTTGGGATCACTACGACTTCCACTGATTATATACTTGATTATAAAATGTCGCTAATTAAATTGATTTGTATTCATGCAGGTAAGCATGGTTAGAGGATGTCGTAGTGGCAGATGACGGGGTAGTAGGAGAGGATGCATGATGCCCTCAGTAGTTTCCATGCCCAAGGGGTCTAACCCCCAAGGAGAAGAAGAGTTTGTTGGATAGGAACAAATAGTTGTGGGAGATGTGGTTGGGTTGATGAGGTCCTTTCAGAGGATTTTAGAGGCCATGATCAACCATTTGGAAAGAGATGAGGCTAGGGCACTGAAACCTCCAGAGGGTCCACCGCATGCCCCAACCAGTACTAGTAGCGTTCACTGTGAACTGGAGAAGTTCAAGTTTCCTGAGTTATTTTGTGCCACAGATGGCGTAGCCACCGAGGCATAGTTGGAGAATATGGCGATGTTCTTTGTACATTGTGACTATACCTCCAACATGAAGGTCTGCATGGTAGTCTTCCAGCTGAAGGGGAGGGCTCTTCTATGGTGGAAGATGCTCTGCCCGCAACTGAACATGGTCGTCGAAGATGTGTCCTGGGAACTGTTCGAGGAGTGGTTTTAGAAGAGGTACATGTCTAAGGAATTCATTGAGTGTCAGCTCAATGAGTTCAATACCTTGTGATAGGGATATTGTATGGTTCCCAAGTATGAGGCTTGTTTTATGGAGCTGTTTTGGTAATCTCCCCACCTGAATATAGAGAAATTAAGGTCAACAAGTTTGTGTTTGTCCCTAATGTCAACATTCATGCAAAAGTGAGGATTTTGATGCCTCAAAATTTTCACGATGTTGTCCAAAAGGCCCTCATAACAGAGGAGGTGCTCATCAGTAGCATTTAGGGAAGGCCTCCAATGAGACGAGAAGGACTGATGACATCTTGTGCACAACAACATTAAACACCATCTAGGCATCCACCGGGATATCGAGGCACTCCAAGAGGATCCACATTCAATACACCTTGATGACCAGTGCCTCAGTAGCGGACGCCCTACAAAGGAACACAACACCAATAACATCGTCGATCGCAGCAACAATAGTTTAGGCTTGTTCAACAGAACAGAGTAGGGTTTTAGGCCAATGGGCCATCAACTTCTAGTTTAGGTACTAGGAGTATTGAACCAAATACCGAGTGTTGGACATGTGGGGAACCACATTACCAGTGTGACTACTCGATTGAGAGGGAGAGAGAAGTTGAATCAGTTGGACCCACTACTATGGGAGATTTGGGCAAGGCCCATCAGATTCATGCATCGGTGAGTAACTGCTAGGCAGAGCACCAGTCTACTATTCTCGAGATGTCACGTACTGTTGCTAACATAACCCTTAGTATTTTGATAGATCTAGGTGCTATAGAGATCTTTATTTTTGGTGCAGCGCTAAAATAAATTAAGGTAAAGAAAGTCGAACAAGATTAATTTAGCTTTGTAGAATTGGCTTCAGGAGCCAAACACAAGGTTGGAGGGAAGGTTACGGGATATAGACTTAAACTAGGATATTTTGTCACAAGGCCCAACCTACACATCACGATCTTAGGGTCTTATGACATTGTGATCGGTATGGATTGGTTGGAATCGTATGAGGCGATACTCAACTATAAGATGAAATGGTTGAGCTTTGTTGATGATGAGGGACAAAGACACCTGATTGGAGGTAGGAACTAGGGATTTTCCCTAAGGTTCATCTCTTCCCTACAACTACGAAAAAGCACGCGCAAGGGGTGAAACTTATATGTGATCCTTGTGTTAAGCAAAAAGGGCATGGTGGAAGGTCTAGAAAACCTTTCGGTAGTGAGAGAGTTTGCAGATGTCTTCTTGGAAGACTTACCAGGGTTATCGCCAGAGAGGGAATTGGAATTTACCATCAACCTAAAACCGAGACTTGTACCGATAGCAAGAACACCTTATCAAATATCGGCCTTGGAGTTACAGGAGTTGAAAATGAAACTAAAGGAGTTGTTGGACCTAGGACTTATACGTCCAAGTGTGTCACTGTGGGGTGTGCCTGTTATTTTAATACGAAAGAAGCATGGGTCATGGAGAGTCTTCATTGAGCACCATCAATTGAACAAGGCAAGGATAAAGAACCAATCTCTGTTGCGAAGGATAGACAATCTGTTTGATCAAATGAAGGGTGTGAAGGTGTTCTCGAAGATCGAATTGAGATCAGGGTATCACCAGTTACGGATCAAGGAGGAAGACATTCCTAATATCACCTTTATGACGAGGTTTGGACATTACGAGTTTATTTTTTTATCGTTTGGACTGACAAATGCCCCAGGGATATTTATGAGTTTGATGAACAAGGTGTTCCGCGAATACTTGAACAAGTTCATCCAAGTATTCATTGAAAATATTTTGATATATTCTTGGACGATGGAGGAACATGACAAGCACTTGCGCTTGGTACTATAGTGTCTACGAGAGAACAAATTGTTTGGGAAACTGTCTAAATGATCATTTTATCAATCAAAGATTCATTATTTAAGGCATGACATCTTCGACGAAGGTATCGCTGTGTAGCCAGAAAAGTTCCAGGCTATTATGGAATGGTTTGCACTGACGAATGTCCTAGAATTGTATATATTCATGGGTTTAGCGGGATACTATCAACTGTTTGTCAAGGGTTTTAACTCAATTCATGAGGAAAATGACAACCATCCTGCGAAAAATGCGTGTCCTATATCATTCAAAGCCATATGAAGCCATTGACTGGATTGTTGTTCATCCTCCACATGAAATTAACATAATATAAAGAATTAAATCATTTCCATTGGTTGACGTTGTCATGATATCTATCACTCGTTGAGTCGAGGATTCTCACGCTATACAATACCACCAATGAACTATGACAACTTGAATGTTTTTATTGATGTGGAACATATCTTGAAATTTAGAGAATGTTGTGGGAGTAACAAATGAATGTGACTTTAGCATATTAGTGCTCAAACATTGTTTCAAACGCTATATTTTTTATTGATCTAGTACTTATCCGTTAAATTTTAATAATGTTGTACAAAGACAGAACAATTATGAATGAAGAGATTGTGATATGGTACTTATCTTTTAAACTTTACTAATGTTGTACAGAGACAGAACAATTATGAATGAAGAGACAATGATCGTGTACTTATCATTTAAACTTTACTAATGTTGTACAAAGATAGAACAATTGTGAATGAAATCACAGAGAAATCATGTGCTTGTAACCCAAGGCATTTATTTCATGAAGGTTATAACACTCATCCTAAGGAATTTAGTTCATGAAGGTTATAACACTCATCCTGCAGATATCACAAATGGAACAAGCACTAGAGATAATCGTACCATAGTCAAAGTGGTGTAGGTATCCTTGTATTAAATGGATGTTTTTGGTAAGAAAGTAGATGAAAACAGATATGCTTTTAAAGTTTAATTAAAATCTCATCAAAATTTAATATTTAATTATAATAAATCGAATAGTAGAATAACACTTTAAAATATATTCTTTAAATCAATATCAACTCATATTCGATGTAGTTTTAGATATTTTTATTGTTTATACCTTTTTATTGCATAATGAATATCTCTATGTAGATTGAAGTAGACTAACAAACACTTCTATGGAAATCATAAACAATTATTACTATAAAAAAATAAACAATTTTGAATCTGAAATACTTTTAATTTAATTAAACATGAAATGTATTATATAGATCCTTTGGACTAACCGGTGGGAACATGGGAGTAACCACATACTCAAGATGATGTTGTCTGTTTGGAATTTTACTAACACTTGTTGGTTTTGGTATAATGGTAAACCTTTACATAGTATGAGAGTCGTTTCTCAGGTTCAATTCCCCCTAGTTACCTCAAAGGGGGGATGTTGGAATTATCGCCACACCTCTTGAATTGATCCCATGGAATAAACACCACTTGGGAACATGGGAATAACCTCCCACTCATGGTGATGATACAACTTTTTAAGTTTAATAACAACAACATGCTTTGGTGTTATGGGACAATGGACAATAGTGAGATACAAGGTAGGTTTTAGTCTAAAACAAAAATGGAAATAATGAGATACAAGGTAGGTGAGTGTAACATCCCGCTCTTGTGCACACCTATTTGGACTTATTCTTTGAGGAAACTTGCCTGCAAGTGATCTAGTTCATTATATGATTGTCTATTTTGATTATGGA
This sequence comes from Picea glauca, assembly GCA_000966675.3. Lineage (NCBI taxonomy): Eukaryota > Viridiplantae > Streptophyta > Pinopsida > Pinales > Pinaceae > Picea > Picea glauca. The sequence goes on along the minus strand of JZKD02S1439103.1, from coordinate 6,241 downwards.
TTATGATGTGTCGTGGATCTGATGATATGCTATTTTGTTATATTTACGTCGACAAGTGATATTGATTGGTTTTTCTTGAGTGTGCAGAACTTTGGATCGATTGAATATGTCGATGGCATCAATGGACCTCCTTGGACTCCTCATCGAGTGAGGGAGTGGACTATTATGGTTTGAATGTTTTTGATATTGCATATGTGAGATATGAATTGTATATCATGATGTTAATTTTTTATCGCTGATATGGTTCGTTGATGGATGCAGGCTAACGAAAAATTGCTAACGAGACTCGCATTTGGAGTAAAGGGGTCCCTCACAACAACCAAAGAGATTGAGGGAGAGGTGTGTTTGTAGCCTTGCCACAACCTACTAGCACTCTTGCAGTGGCTCAAACTGTAGGTTAATGATTACCTAGTTCAAGAGATCCACGATGTTGTGAGTGTATATTGTAACACTCACTCACAATGATTCTAGGAGGCGTGCAATAAGGCTTGGTCCTTACTACTTAGAGCCCCTTAGTCTCCCACAAGGTCACCTGACGGAGTATTGACTCGAGAGTTCTGACGTCTACCAAAATGAGTCAAGAGGCAAGTGGCACCCTTGGAGCACTTAGTGTTTCTTGAAGGGCACGTTGCGTAAATAAGACATGAATGCAAAGGTGTGGCACCCTTGGAGCACATAGTGCATCTTGAAGGGCACGTCATGATTTATTAACACTGGTAAGTTAATGAACCTAGTACCTAAAAAACTGCCTCCTTAGGACTTGGTCAGCCTTAATTTGAATGATTGCATGAGTAAAGATAAATAAATATAAACTCCTTTAAAAACTGTGGCCGAGCCTAGTGAATTTAAAACCTAGTTCTAAGAAGGACATGTGAAAAAAAATAAAAAAAAGTAAATGAACATTTAACAAAGCGGGATAAAGAAATTTTAAACAATAATAAAAATTAAATTAAAATTTTAATAGAGGACTAAAATATTCAAAATATTGATTGTTCGCTTGTACAACTTGCTAATTCATAACTTACACCAAAAAGCGGAAACTTGAAGAAAAAGGGGAATGTTGAACTTAGTAGGGAATCTAGTCTAGAAAGCCTTCTAATTTTAAACTCAACTAGTCTTTAAGAAAGGCATCACTAATTAAAAGGAATGTATGGAATAAAAGGACATTGAGGAGCATTTATAGGAATGCTTTTAGGTGGGTGAAGGAAATAGGCCATTTAAATTAATAATGAAATGAATTTTTGGTGCAACTAAGGGATCAGGGGACATGTGTACGGGGGAGGTTTATCCTAATTAGATTTTAATAAAAGAAAAATCATGAGGGTTTGACAAATAATCACTAAGAAAACTCTATAAAGGAATGGCGGAGGGGGGAGGATGGATCATGTCTAGTATGCCTAAGGTTATGCTACAGGAATTTACTCTTCTCTGATTTTCTTGTGGGAGTTGGGATACCCAGCTCAGATTGGAGTGGTAGATTAACCTTGTGAGGCGAGTTGGGGGCTAGTTTCTTTGGTTTTTGTGCATGGCCCCTTTGTGGCTCAAGGGGATTAGGGGGAAGAAGAGTACCCCGAGATTTGGCTGAGAGGTACCAGTGAGGTATCAGCGATTGACAAGCAGGAGTTGGTTGAAGTGAAAGCCTGGGAAAACGGCTTCAGATTTGTCATCGTCAGTTAGGATATTGTATTGAGTTATTCTCTATTGTGAATTAGTTTCAGTTTTCAATGATGGTTAATGCAATTGGTTTTCGGATTTGACGATCTTGGGTCAAACTTTGTTTTATGTGATGATGGATTTCTTATTTTATCTGCTTGTCTCTAACTTACTCTTGCACCCAAACTTCTTCACACCTGCTTTTCATTTTACCTCAACCATTCTATATTTTCTCTTTAGGATATTGCCTATGTGAAGATGGCTTCAACTGCATTTGCAGATCTCCTTCCAGATGACGATTTGGTGTTGATATTGGGAAAGGAAAAGAAAAGTGTTTCCCTTGGTTATTTTTGAGTTGTTTTTTTCTAGTTGGAAGTTGTGTGAATGCTAACGTATCTTTTAACTTTTACTTCGATTCACCTCCGACTAGCCACACCTAGAACCACTCACAGACCTTGTTCTCAACCATCGTTCATGTTTGGCGAACTCACTGTTCTCCCACCGATCAAATCTTTGCGATTTTTTCTTTTTCTCTCAGCGAATTTGGGATAAAACTAAACATGAAGGATGAGTGTCCAAACCCCATGGATGGGATAAAACTAAACATGAAGGTTTAGCATTATTTATTTTTCTTTCTTATTCACATTCCAGAATTAAGACTTTCGGTTACCAAACTAATGATGGGACCCCTGTTTACATTGGAAAGGTACCCATCATAATGTTCTGACTCCACTCCTCCCCTTGGACCTGTGGGCATTTTTATCAGTGATGTCGATGGGAAAATACTCACACTCAAAGTCTCAAGATAAGTATTTCTCTTGTAATTGAAATCTTCAATATTTAATCTAGTTTAATTATCCCTTAAAATTGTTTTACTAATTCTCAATTTTTTTCTTTTTGCAGGACTTACTCACTCTTCTCAAAAGGATCCATGAGTTCGCCTCATCTAAAAGGTATTCAAGTTTCGACTCTTGACATTTTAATTCTCAGTTTCCAGGTTTTGTTCATAGCAGTACAAAGTGTCGTATTAGGGTACTATTATTATGATAGTTTTCGTTCTAGGGTTCCATAGATAACCTCGTTAATTGTATTTTAAATCCTTCATGGAATAAATTAATTGATCAGTTTTGAACAAGGGACAAAACCCTTAACATTATGGCCTCCGATTTAAAAAGTATGATGGCATGCATAAAATATTTTGGGAATTTTCTTATGGATTTGTTGTAATAAAGAGGAACTATAATTTTCTATGTATTTTAAATATATTGTTGATAGAAAAGGATTTGAATCGCAAGTAACTCAAGAAGTCGACACACTGCCCTTTTTCATGCTTTATTCTAACCCCGTGATAACCAAATCTTAAATCCAACTTAGAAAAAATATTTTCCCCTCCCACTTGATCAAACAGATCATTGATTCTAGGTAAGGGGGTATTTGTTCTTAACCATCATTTTGTTTAAATGTATGTAATCAATGCATAATCTTAGAGTTTTGTCTTTATTTTTAACAAAAAGGATTGGTGCTCCCCATGGTGAGACACTTGGTCTGATGTATTCGGTGTCTAACAATTTTTGTATTTGAATCTTTAACTCTGTTAATTTGGGCAAAATCATTCGGTAGGGTGCCTTAGATATAGGGGCTGATCTGGGAAGCAAATCGATAGAGAAGTCTATATCACTTCTTAGGGGTAGTTTAGGTATTTCATCTACGAACAAGTCTCTAAATTCACGTAAGACAACAAGATCTTCTAGGCTAGGTTTATTTTCTTTTTCCAACATATTTTTCACATGGATAGCATAAATCTGACAACCTTTACTCATGCACTTCTTAAATTGCATTGCTGAAATATGCCTAACTGAGACTAGTTTTTGTATGCCTTGTATTGTCCCAACAATGTTGTTTTTGTATTTTTAAGTGAGTGATTTTTCATAGCAATCCAAAAATGCTTTATGACTCTCTAACCAATTCATTCCAATAATTGTATCATAACATCCTAACGGTAGAATATTCATATTTATTTTTGTGTTTTGACCACCTAAATTGAACTCACAATCAGAAATGAATTCGGTTACTTTTATTTTTGTTCATGTTGCTAGTTTTAATAGCAAAGACTTTGTATGCCTTACTTTCTTAAGTTTATTTGAATCCACTACACCAGGATTAACATAACTCAAAGTAGCTTCTGGATCAATTAAAACATAAACACGATTATTGTTAACTTTACCTTCAACTTCCACTACAGTGGATTGATGATCATCTTGTTGTCCATCCATGACTACATTGATCATGTGTATGCTTCTACCCACATCTCACATTGTAGAGGCCTCTTACAGGTTGTGAACTGTGGTCCTTCCTACAGATGTTAGACGTGGACAGTTCTGCCTTAAGTGAGATTCTTCACATTCCCAACATTTTAATGGTTCTCTGGGGCTGTCCCCAAACTTATTTGTTCCAAAATTAACTGATTTACCTCCCCCTTGGGTGTTCTGGTTTTTGGAGTGAAAATATTTCCTTCGAAAGCTATTTGTTGCATTCTGGAAAGGGACTGGTTGATAGCCCTTCTTCCACTTGTTCATTTTGTCCTCTTTCTTATCTTTCCAAGCCTTGGGAAGTTTAGACCGATGTTTGTATTGATCGTAACACATTCAGGCTTTTCTGAAAACTTTGCTTAGGGTCTTCAGGTTGTCGAATTCGATTATGTCCTTATAGGACTGTGGTAAGCATCTTAGGAACCACTGGATTTTTACTTTGTCTTCCTGGATATAAGGCACGAACCTTAATAATTCCCGAAATTTGTTTATCAGGTCATCCATAGTCATTTGACCGAGTCGTAGCTCATAAAACTCTTTGGTATTTATTTCATAGTAACTTTCCGATAAATATTGTTTCTTAAAGTATTTCTTGAAATATGACCACTCCATATGTTTTTCCTTTAAGCCCTTGGCCAACTTCAGGTCCTACCACCATATACTCGCCTTTCCTTTCAGGTTATAAATGACGATTTTGACCTTCATGTTGCTGGAATAATTGTAAATATGGAAATACGTTTTTATGTCCAATAACCATGCTTCAGCCTCCTCCCCTGTCCTGGATTCTCCATCGAAGGTGGACGGTTTGATTTTCTTAAACTCTCCCTCTAGGTGGTCCACCTGTTTCCTCTCTCTTCCTGTGGTTGTTTTATCTTCTGCTGATGGTGTGCGTTCAAAAGAGTTGTCCTCTTTTCTACTTTGGGACCAAAATTTTTGGAGGCTCTTTTACTGACCTCTTCTCCCTCGTTATTGTCCTTTGGGCTCTTCTTTGTTACTATGCTACACAAAAGTACTTCATTTATTAGTTAATATGCTATGCAACAATAGTTAATATGCTATGGGATGTAATATGGTATGGAACAATAGTTAATATGCTATGGGATGTAGTTAATATGCTATGCAACAATGCTTAATATGCTATGCACTCATAATTTTATGGTAATTAACAATGTGTGTGTCTATTTTGTAGTGTCATTATCCTTTTCTCATGTGTGTTTCTATAAACCATGAATTCCCCTGGGACTTGTGACATGATATATCTAAATTATTTACATTTGTACGTTGGATCACATAAAAGGATATTCACATGACTAGTATTCCACAGTGGCATCGAGAGATAGTTGATATTGTTTATATGTTTGAGAAGAAACTTCCCATGAGTTTTATGGAATTTTGAGTCCATCTTCTAATTCACCTATGTGATGAGGTTGAATTAGTTTGGGTGCTCTCATATTGTTGGATGTTCCTCTTAAAGAGGTACATGAAAACGTTGAAGGGGTTTGTTCAACAAAGGGAAAAATTGGAGGGATATATGGCGAAGGGGTACATAGTATATGATTTGTTCTATTAATCTAGTGAGTACATAAAGAAAATTGACGACACACTAGGGGTACTCGTTTGGGACAACCAACATGATGATGACAAAAGAGAAGTAAAAATACTCCAAATGAATGGAAAAATACACTTGATAAGGAGTAAGTCACTTATATTTTGTCAATTTTTTTGTAGAGTAACCATTTACACTAAAGTTGATAATGTTTTATCTCATTCTTTTCATTTTGAATTCATTTATACATCAGATAATTTAGAAATTGATGCCATCAATAAAAAATTTCTTTACAACGTAGAGGCAATGTGACCATGGGTCACATTGTATGAAAAGAAAAGAAGGAAATGAGACAATGATAGGAAAGAAATCAAATGGTTGAATGGTAGAAGCATACCTTATCCTTATCATCTAAAAGAAAATATGTCAAAAATATGTTCCAACAATTGGGTGGCTGACCAAATACAAGTTAAATATGTCATGTTCGGTGGTAACCCACGTGGAGAAGATTTGGACGCACTAAAAATAGGGATCGTGTGCAAAAAATCTATAATAACCTCTATGGGTGCCAAGTTCAATTTAAAATATTTCACATTCAAATTGTAATATGTATTATTCTTTAGCCCCGGATGGGGTGACACGTAGGGCAGGAGAGACACGCGGGAGCCAGCCGGGACCTCCCCATTAATAGCACCACAGGCCGGCGTCCCCTCCACATTCATTCCACCATGAA
>JZKD02S1439092.1:0-11031 GCA_000966675.3 Picea glauca | reverse complement strand
AAGACCGGGACATCTTGCTAAGGAATGCTCTGGTACAGGTCCTATTTGTCTTTGTTGTAAGATTGTTGGTCATGAGGTTGAGGATTGTCCAAGGATGATTGCTAAAGTTGAAAGAGTGAACATGAGATAAGAAAACTATGAAGGGAATCAAGAGACTAAGGGCATATTAGAGAATCATAAAGAGAAAGAATCTGAGGAAGTTCAGACCACTTTGTTATAGCTGAAAGAAACAATGGATGTTCACAAAGATGTAAGTTTACCAAAGATCCTGAAAGTAAAACAATGCATAAGTGCAAGAATAGAAGACTTCGACACAGACTATGTCCTAGATGAGGAAACACAAGTGAATGTTATGATAGAAGAAACTTGGGAAATTCTGGGAAAGCCCATTATAGTACCTTCATTGGGAAGGATAGGCTTGTTTAAGGGAAAAATGATAACCTTATGTGGAAGAGTTATTGTTGGCTCTTGACCAAGTTTTGAGGAACACTTGGTCATATTTGACCATTTTTTGGACTTCGACGGCTTGTCAAATATGGAGCGCAACACGAAGCAGAAATCGTGGAAGCTAGACCCCTTTTTGGGTCCTTTTTGGGTTTTTGGGGATAATGTAATGGGTAAGGGATGTTGGCCCGTGGGTTTACCCACGCTTAGGCCCACTTTTGTAATGTATAAATAGATGTCTAGGCGAAGTAAGTAAGGGGACGATAGCCCATCCATGTGATGTAAGCTAAGTGCTAGTAGTTCTATGTGCATGACTGTAGAAGGGTTACAGAGCTAAGTGCAAGTTATTATAGAGATTATAGAATGCTTTGTGCTACAACGCAAGGAAGAAAGATCTAGCGAGCTGCACAGATCTTTTGTCCTGTGCGCAGAAGGGTTTTGGGGGACTCTATGTTGTAACCTAATTAACTGAAGCTAATAAAAAAGAATACTTTGTGGACGTAGCCCCAGGGTGGGGGTGAACCATGGTAAATCTGTGTGTGGTGCTCTATGCTTCGACCTGATGTGTTTGTCTCTTTCTTTTCTAAGTTCTTTGATGTGCTAAGATAGATTTATTTGTGGATGAGGGAACAAAGATGAACATTATGACAGAAAGTACTTGGGAAACCCTATGGAGGCCTGCTATGGTTCCTTCACTAGGAAAAATAGGGTTGTTTAAAGGAAAAATGGTAAACCTATGTGGAAGGATTACCCAGATAGCTATGAGTACCCGTGGAGCTTAGACAGAGGAAGAATTCGAAGTTATTAAATTTATTGAGGATCGTGCCCCATTTCTAGCTTTGTTAGGCAAGATCTGGATTGAAAAAGACCAGATTCAGAGAAAAGAAGAAAAGGAAGCCCTAGAACAGAAGAAGCAAGAACTCATGGAATTTATGACTAGAAGGATCACCTACTTGATGGAAGAACAAGAGAACAGATCTAATATATTGAACACCAGGGACTTGGATGTCAAAGTTATAAGAGTATTAGAGGAACCATAGAAGATTGAAATACCTAATCCATATAATGAAGGAGTATTACCCTTGGATCTAAAGAAAGAATCTCAACATGGTGAAGTGACTATGTCAAGAGAAGATAAGAATTAGAATGAAAAAAGGATGATCGAGACGAAGCTCACCAGGAAGAAGGCTAGGAAGCTTAGTAAGAAGAGAGCCAAGATCGAAAAGTTACAGAAGACTCCAGAGGAAACTTTGCAAAAGGAAAACTCACAAGAATTGAGCTTCGTCCGGATATCATAACAATGACATATGGCACTTCATCGTGGTGAAGCAATATAGTTGTTGGACCAATATACCCATTTGAATTTCGCCCCGAACGGATAGAAAAGCATTAAATAATTACCACCAAACCATTGCACCACGCCATAATGGATGGATCACCATTCATGGAATCTTCATACCCATTGCAAGCAGACCGTTGATGAATTTCCTATTTATCTTGTCATGTCATGCCCGAAGAACACTTTTGCCAACTAAAAAAATGAAGCCCACAGAACTAGTGATTGTCTATAGTGATCATTGCAAGCAGATTGTTCATCCTAGTGTAGCATTTTGAGATCATTGTGACCCCAATTATCTTTCTCGAGTGCGTATGTCCGATGAGCTCACCGCACTTGAGGAATCCATCACAAAGGTCCTTCTCGATTTAATGACTGAGAGATCCATGTCGGAAAGAAGAATGTACACCGGAGTCTAAGCATCATTTACAAGAGGAGTGCAAGCCTCCCCGTCGACTGCTCGAGCAAGAACATCTCGAGTCAGCGCAGAAAGAAGAACTAAGCATAAAGACAACATAGCCAATGCGAAGTTATTGCCATTCATCCTACAAGCTTACATACCCCCTCTGAGTGGTGATTTTAACAGGGACAGTGTCCCTAGAGACTTTGAATACACCCTAGTCATTGCATATCTACTGAAAGGAGTATGCACCTACCGCGCAGATCAAGACAAGGTTACAGCGTTGAAGTTTTGCGACTTCAACCTGGGGGACCATAAAGCTTACAGCATGCTCGCCCCGTATAAGTACTTGACAAGAACTAAGGGAAAGAATTTGAAGCTCATCCCTCAGCAATGGATGATGAACCACGCGCAGTCTACTCTGCTCAACGTTATGAAAATACCACATTTCGGCAGACACGAGGAGGTGAATTCTTGTGTAAAATTGTTGCTAGAAAGTTACCACGAAGGATACCTATGGTTAGACCATAGCATAAATATTGATCTGGAGATAATCAATAGTATCACCGAGCTTAGCATGCAGGGCCCTGATCATCATGAGTACTATCCTGGAAAGACCGCAGACCGCACTCTTGCGCAGAAGATCAAAGAAGCCTATGGCGATGTTGAGAAAGGCACAAGAGGCTACAAGGTATATTCTATTGAAAGTGGTGTAGTGCGCCTTGCATTCCAACTGATCACAAGGAATTTGGTATGCAAGAATCAACCAACACAAGTATCTGGCTTTGTATTTGACCTCGAAGGAAAGTGCGCAGAGGGACTACAGATGAACTGGGCGAAGTACTTGATGAATCCACTAGAGATTGACTACAGAGAAGCCCAGGATCAGGGGCATGAATTCCATTTTAGTTGGCTCCTGATACTAATCACTTTTGTTGCATGGGAGCTACCGGAAGGCGCAACCTTCCCAGACCTTGACCCCTTTGAGCCACTAGCCGTGAAGTTCAGTACATTATGGTACTCGAACGACATGAGCAAGCAATGGAAATCGAATGTCGTTTTCCACGTGTACTATAACCAATTGAAAGCAACCATAAGGAGTGAAACTTGCATAACTCAGAACACTTTGCAGAGATTCCGACCTCTGATAAAGTTTAGTGCAGACTGCCACTTTATATACCTAACCCCACATGCTGATGAGCATCAGGAACAGCTTTAGTCCTATTATAAGCTGATAGAAGAAGACCTGGAAGAGATCACCAAGGAATGGTCGGCGGACCTCCTTGTTTCAGAAGACCCCATAGAAATGTTCAACATCGACAGCCTCGTAACTATGTAGGATACACCTGGGCACAGTAAGACAAAGAGAGCAAATATGAAGAAGAAGACTGAAGAAGTCCAGGATGTTGACAACCTATCTATAAGGAAGGCTTCCATTACACCATATGAAGAAGGTGATGACGAAGAAGGTACAGAAACTTGGAAAGTTGAAGTACCGCCACCTAGGGACAAAGAAGACTCATCAAAGAAAAGGAAGGTCTCACCTCTGAAATCTTCCTCCAGAAAGAAACCAAGAACCCCTGTAACCAAGATGCAAACTGCCCTCATGTTGGATGACTTTGATTTCATTGTTGAAACGGTCAATCATGCTTCAAAGGAAATCATAGAGAAGCAGGAACAAATGTATATCCAAATTGAGATCGAGCTCTAAGGAGTACAGAAAGCACTGCAGTCTAGTCGAGCAATCTCTATTGCACCTCTGCCAGAAGGAACAACAGAAGTGGGAGATGAATCAATTCAGCTCCACAAGATTGTTGATACAGTCAAAGTATGCCTTCGACATGCCCAAGAAGAAAACGTGCAGGCCACCCAGGCCCTATAGAAAGCACAGGAGGAAATTATTGAACAATGCCAAGCCGCGCAACAAGAGAAGAATGCTCTCCAAGCAAAATTTGAAGAAGACAGAGCAAAGATCCAAAAAGAGAAAGAGCAATTGCTCGCAAAGCAGATAGGAATTGAAGAAGCAGTCAACAAAGCATTTCTCTCTATGACTGGCTTAGAGCAGAAGGTCGAAGAGCCCATAGAGAGCCAAGTGACGAAGCTGGTTGAAGTCATTCAGCAACTTCAAAAAAGGGTCGTGGAATTAGAGCTTCAGACCATACCATAGATTCCACAAGAAGTGTGCGACTATAGAGAATTGAATGCTCAGAACGCAGTCGAGAGGATTAAAACACTTACTACAGAATGTAAACAACTAAGTAGTAGAAGCATGCAGATATATGAACAACTATCTGAAGACCCAGAGTTGAAGAAACTAGAGTCCCAACTCCAGGAAGCAAAGTAGCATGCAGATACAGTACAGGCGTAGCTCAAGCTCCTGTCACCCATTGAGAGGATGAAGAGATCCCAGGAATAGCACACTACCCAACAACTCATTCTTACCACGCAAAACAGAGTGATGGAAGTCACCCAGAAACTCCAGTTGAGCCAGGAGGTGGCCTACCTATTGTTTGAAGAAATTGAAGGCGAGGGAACACTACTAGAACAAGTAGTTGTCACAGTCGAGTAGCAACTGGAAGGACCTATCAGCAAAGTGGTTGTTTAAAAATTCATTGAGCAAGAAGAAGTAGCACAGAGACAAGTTGAAGCAGCTCAAGCCAAGTGCAAGACCTTTGAGGCAATGTTACCCAGACCTGAGTGACTCAGGAGGAGTCACAAGTGAGTGTTGGGGGGCTGTTGGCCCTTGACCAAGTTTTGAGGAACACTTGGTCATATTTGACCGTTTTTGGGACTTTGACAGCTTGTCAAAGATGGAGTGCAATGTGAAGCAGAAATCATGGAAGCTAGACCCCTTTTGGGGTCCTTTTTGGGTTTTGGGGGATAATGTAATGGGAAAGGGATGTCGCCCTGTGGGTTTACCCACGCTTAGGCCCACTTTTGTAATGTATAAATAGATGTATAGGAGAAGTAAGTAAGGGGATGGTATCCCATCCATGTGATCTAAGCTAAGTGTTAGTAGTGCTATGTGCATGATTGTAGAAGGGTTACAAAGCTAAGTGAAAGTTATTATAGAGATTATAGAAGGCTTTGTGCGACAACGCAAGGAAGAAGGATCTAGTGAGCTGCACAGGTCTTATGACCTGTTTGCAGAAGGGTTTTTGGGTACTCTCTATTGTAACCTGATTAATTGAAGCTAATAAAGAAGAATACTTTGTGGACGTAGCCCCAGGGTGGGGGTGAACCACAGTAAATCTGTGTGTTGTGCTATGTGCCTTGACCTGATGTGTTTGTCTCTTTCTTTGCTATGTGCTTTGATGTGTTTAGATAGATCTATTTATGCTTTGTGCTTCTAAGATACGAATGAATGTTAGATCTGGTATGTAATATGTTGAGTGCTTGATTTGTTGAATCTAATCTATCTTGTTGTGGCTAAGTGCTGAATTATCTTAGATCTAAGTACATACTTTGATTCTCTGTGTTGTCTGTGAAGTATCATAAGGGTTGAATATTGATGAATAATCTATGCTAGGTGATTGCTAAGTGTTATAATCACAGATACGTGTTCCAGCTAAGGTTGCAGACACCTGAGTCTCGCAACCACCCCTGCCTCTACCTCAGGTGAGACTCCATCTACTTCACAGGGTTGGTAGTTAGGGTTTTTTTGGTGATTTGTTGTAGCGTTGAACCCTAGGTCTGTCGATGTGCCAACAAATGGTTCAAGAGTTACTAATGTACCTATTATTGTTCATGGAACATCGACAGAAGATGAATTTGATGTCATTAAGTTTGTTGGGAACAACACCCCTTTCCCACTTTTATTAGGAAAGACTTGGATTGAGAAGTATCAAATCATAAGGAAAGCAGAGGAAGAAGCTACAGAAAAGAAAAAGCAAGAACTAATGGATTTCATAGCTAGAAAAATAGATCGACTAATAGAAGAACGAGAGGATAAGTCGAAGCAACAGAAGGCAAGAAAATTAGTTTTCAAGGTTGAAAGAATGAAAGAAGGTTTGAAGGACCTATCCATCCAATAAAGAAGTATATCCACCTAGGAAGTAATAAGAGAAGGGATATTAACTTCGAACCCTTTGAGAGCACATCAGCAGTGCGAAGTCACTATGCTAGGAGAAGATAAGAATAAGAATGGAAAGAGGATTCCAGAAACAATTAGAGAGACTCAGATCACAGGAAAGAAGGCAAGGAATCTCAATAAAAAGAAATCCAAGTTGGAAAAACCATAAGAAGCTCAGGGAATAGATGGAAGACTTCGCATATTGGAACCTCGCAGGAGGCAGGTTCACAGGATTTGAACCTCGTCAGAACAACAGGACCACGCAGAATGGAACTTCGCCCTGGCGAAGATATATGACCGTTGGAGGCGCCCTGACCGTTAGAACAACACCCTGGAACTGCTAGAAAACACATTTATGTGATTTTGTACATTGAGATCGTGCCATAATGGATAGATTCACATTGATGGAAGCATTCTTGCCCATTCGAAGAATCTGTTACGACGCACACTTATTTAATTCACTGGTCACTGCGTCGAGACTAATTTTTTCCACCCATGATTAACTGAGCCAACGAAGAATTATCTAAGTGTCGAGTTGTGTTATCTTAAGCTAGACCTCTTCATCCGTTTGTTTACCCCGCTTGTCCCTTCACTTACCTCGACCTGTCCATTTAAAAGTGAGAATGTCGGGCAAACCTAGTGCATTAGAGAAGTTTTTCGAGGAAGTCCTTAAGAAGATAATGACTAAAAAAACATTATCTGAAGGTGTCCAAGCATCGTCGAATAGGGGACTGCAGAGTTCCCCTTCGATTGGATGTCGTTCTGGCCATGTTAACCCCACGACTGAGCAGCGAAGTAAGCATCGCGACGATATGGCTAATGCGAAGCAGATCCCATCGATCTTACCAAAGTATATCCCACCTTTCGTTGGTGTTGTTACTCGTGACAACATTCCCTGAGACTATCAATACACTTTGATCACCACATACATTCCAAAAGGAATATGTGTAGTTGGAAGTCAGTTGGGATAGATCTCGTTACTAAAGAAAGACAATTTCAATCTGGGCGACAAAAAGAAATATGTTATTCTAGCACCCCACCGCTACCTGACAAAGTCAACTGGGAATAAGCCTCACCTCGTCTCCCAACCATGGATTAAGGCACTAGCGCAGTCCACTGTGATAAACATGATGAATATTCCCCATTTTGGTCGCCACCAGGAGGTTAATGCTTGGGTTAAACTCCTCTTGTCATGATATCATGGAGGATACATGTGGATCGACCGGAGGATTACTGTGGATCTGGCACTGATCCACCAGATTACAGGATTAAGCATGAAGGGACCTAACCCTCAATAGTTTTATCCAAAGAAGGCCTCAGACTCCTCCCTGGCACAGTGCATCAAGGAAGCATATGGCGAAGTCGAAAAAGGAAAGCGAGGTTACAAGGTAGCCTCTATACAGGATGGCATAGTGCACCTTGCTTTCCAACTCGTAGCTGGAAAACTTGTAAGAAAGAACTACCCCACATAGGTCATCGGGTTCATGGTGGACCTCGCAGGAAAATGTGTGGAGGGAATGCAGATGAATTAGACAAATTACCTCATCAATGAACACGAGAAATATTGTCGTGAAGCTCGGAATTTTGAATATGAATTCCACTTCAGTTGGATAATCGTTTTGATCGCATTTGTCGCTTGACAAATGCCTGAAGGAGACACCTTTCCAGAAATCAAACCATCGTAGCTCTTGGCCACTAGGTTTTCTACCTTGTGGTACACCAACGATATGTCTAAGCAATGGCAGTCCAACACAGTATTTCATGCATACTATCATCAATTGAAGGTTGTCATCGAGTCATTTCTGTGCATGAAACTATGTACCCTACACCAGTACAGAACGATAGCCAAATTCTGCATAGATCCTCACTTCATCTATATCATTACACGCAGAGATGAGAACAAGGAAGAGTTACATTCATATCACAAGCTAACAGATGATGACATGGATCAGATCGCAAAGGAGTTGTCAGAGGAGTTCCTTGTACCTATTTTTGATGAAAAACTCTCTAACACTGACACCATAGGAAGTCCCTTGGTCACCTGGGTTGAGCATGTCAGACAGTCCAGTGAGATGAAGAAGAAGAAAAAGCAAGAGAAAACCTAGGATATAGAGAGCGATGAGGAGGACAATGCTTCTGAGCATAATGGGTCTGACTCACCAGGAGGAGGAGGAGGAGACGAAGAAGATGGACAAGGAGGAGGGGGTGAAGGAGAAAATAAAGGAGAAGGTGAAGCTACATCACCTCAAGATCCCTCTACTGAAACTATAACTCCATAGAAGAGGAAGGTTTCTCCAAAGAAACCTTCAGCAAGAAAGAAGACGTGCACTAGTAAGCCCCGATTGGAGGCCACACTCACAAAGGATGATATCAATCTAGTCTACGGAGCTATGGAGGATGCTTTCGAGGACATATTGCAAAGGTATGGAGAGAAGCAGGAGGAACTATATGGTAGTATTGAGAAGGAATTGAAAGAAGTACAACACACTATTTGTTTGGTCCGCGCAGTACCTATTGCATCACAAACTACAGAATTGGGGGATGAACCAGCCCAATTGAGAAGACTAGTAGATGCGACAGAAGCTAGACTTCAAAGAGTCTGGGAAGAGAAGGAGAAGGCTATAGAAGACTTGAACCAAGATAAGGATGAAGCCCTAGAACAATTACAAGTAGTGCGGTATTGTGTAACTGCCTATGAAAATGAGAAAGAAGAGTTTCAGGCAATGATCCAGGAAGAAAAATCCCATCTACAGAGAGAAAAGGAGTGTTAGCTCACAGAACGGGACACGGTCAAAGAGGTAGTGAGTAAACCATGTCAATCTGTTCCAAGCTTGGCACAAGAGGACCAGGAGTCGGTCGAGGCTCAAGTAGTGAAGCTCGTTGAGACCATCCAAAAGCTTCAAGCAAGGATAACAGAGTTGGAGGTCCAAGAAGTACCGATAACTCTGTAGGAGGTGCGTGACTAGAGGGAGGAAGCCGCTAAGAATGTAGTAGTAAGGATCAGATCCCTCTCCTTAGAGTGCAAATAGTTGAGTGATAGAAGTGTGCAGACTTATGAACGCCTCGCAAAATACCCAAAGTTAAGGAAGTCGGAAGTGCAGAAGCAGACATTTTCAGTACAAGCGAAGATGAAGCTACTCACCACAGTTGAAAGAATGAAGAGATCTAAGGAACAGCGTGCAGCGTGCAGTGCAGCAGCAGATCACTTCCATCCAGGGAAAGGTAATGGAAGTCGCACAGAAGCTACAACCTATGCAGGACGAAGCCTGCAAGGTGTTCAAAGAAATTGAGGAACAATGCTCGCAATTGGACCAAGTGGTTGCAATAGTGGAACAGCACCTAGAAGGGCCTGTTACAGAGCATGTTATCTCCTAAAATAGCACTATCATTTTGTCAAATTTTAGGTGATAGGAAGAGGTCCAAAAATTTGTTTCTAATTATTTTTAGGTGTGTTAGATGGTCTACTTTCTAAAAATAAACTTGGAACAAGCATTGGATTTGGTCTTCTCAAGAAAAAGTGAGAATATCAGGTTTCGGTGGTTTAGGCGGGCCTGAAAAGCACTCATTAACCACCGAAAGAAGAGCTTTCAGTAGTTAACAGGCTAAATTCAAGGGGCTAGTTAACCACCGAAAGTGCAGGTTTTCTAGAAAACAAATCTGCCTTGGGAAAAATCATTTTTCTCAGCCGTGGAAAATCCATTTCACACGCTCAAATAGTCGATTGAAAACTACACATCCCAATATTTCCAATGGTTCTCTCAGATATTAATTTAGAGCTCGGGAAGGCAATCAAAAGTTCGTCGCAAGATCAGGTGTCGATTGGCAAATTTTGTAAATGCAGAGGTTTGATAAATGCATGCACAACTCGATTTGTAAGTGTTTGAAAGATGGTATTATTACATATGATCAGAGTTTTATAATTTGTAGTACTTGCAAACCTTAATTTGTTATTTCAACTTGAAACCATGGCATACACAGAAATCTATGAGGTGATTGCTTGCCTAATTGTTTTGATTAGTCACATGTCAATATGTCAAATCCATACACGCTGAGCAGATAGAGGAAGTATTCAGTTGTTTGAAAATATCGAAAGATGCACATGTGTATCTTTGATGGTAGTCATTTATCAAGGTAACTATACAGGAAGGAGTTATGTATCCCTCATATAGAATACAGAGGAAAAGTGCAAAGTATGGAAAGACCTCCAATGATCCTTATTCAAAATTCTGGAATGTCACAGGTTGATTAAGATAGTTATCAGAACACTAGCTATAGCTAATTATACAGCCAACATGTAGACAAAGTACTTAAAGGAGCTTGGTCACTCATACCTTACTTATACTCTATTTTTTCCTAAAGAATAAGAGCATATATACAGACTTGGGTAGCAGACTATTTCCAGCAGTCAGACGACATTAAGGACTTTCAGTGACCTAATCAACATTTTAGCTAATTTGCAAAACTTCAAGGCAAGAGATCTAGATAAAGCAAAGATATTTTGCAATAGTCCAGAGAACATCTACAGATAGCAAAAGAAGCCAGGTAGTTCAGTTTTGCAATTTTGAACATTTTCAGAAAGTTACAGGATTTGGTAGTTAACAAGCCCAAATTTTTCCTCTCTTAACTACCGAAAGCAGGGCTTTTCGATGGTTAACAGACCCTCTTAACTATCGAAACTTGTACATGGCAGCGAGGTCATATTTTTGCCCAGATTTGACTTTTTCTCAACCAAATCTTTTGAGGTTGATTTCTAAAGATGCATAATAATTAAATACATCA